>APFE031429371.1:12987-30666 GCA_000404065.3 Pinus taeda | reverse complement strand
CCCTTGATCGTGAGCACGATTGTGATCAAGATGGAAGACTTCATAGTCTAGATTGATTGTTTAGCAGTGATAGTTAGTGGGCTCATTCACAAAAGCTTCTATTTCACTAATCCTTTTTATAAAGTTGTCAGATTCAATTTCCAAAGGTTTTAATTACACTATAGAGTTGAGATTTGAGAGATTGTGATTCACAGTGTTAAGTATAGCAGATATGACACTTGAACGAAGACAAGCATAGTAGAGGTATCAGACTCTATTATAAGCTTACCTGCATATTGTAAGGGACTTGGTTGGCTTTTTTATAATTTTATAAACAAGTTCCATGTCATGGAAACGTGAAAAAAACAGTGATATTGCCACCATGTGGCTGTTGTCATATATGGTTTTATACTTTTTCAAAAAATTCTCTAAGAGTTCACAATGCTAAGGTTCACTAGGACTTTACAAAGTTTTATTATTTAGTGAAATACTTGCCAAGATATTACAATATTTTATAATTGAGTAAAATATTCGCCATGCCTGGTGAGAGATTCGCCAAAAAATTATATATACATATTATATTATTGATAAAATCGCCTTCCATTTTTCCTATATACCATGGAGATTCGCCCATTTATGATATTTATAAATTTAGGGGGGGTTCTTAAAATTTTCCCTGAGGAGGTCTCTCACCTCTTCCTGCACTTCCCTTTCTCTAGATCGGTTTGGTTAGAGGTTCTTTGTCTCCTTGACTCCTCTAATGTCCCAGACTAGTCTCACATCCTTGACTGCCTCCATCATTGGTTTGTTGTGGATAAATCCCTCAAAACCTTTCCCTTATTTCTCATATGAGGCATCTAGAGAGCATGTAATGCCCTTATCTTTGAATCTATTCAACAAACTATTTGTAGAATCAACTCCTTTATTGTGGTTTACTTTAAATAATTTTCATCTAAGCTTCTATCTTCGCCTCACCACTTTCGCTCCTCTATCGACCTCTGGACCTCTTTTCCAGTTGGATTCTTCAATGGAGAAAACTCTTGTGGGTTTTGCGACTTCGATATGATCATATTCTTAGATCTTGTTCACCACTAAAAATTCTTCTAGTTTGGTGGTAAGGGAACGAATATGAGAGTTGAGCTTCTACCATTATGGGCCACTCTATTATCTACCTCATGAATCAATCTGTCAAACATCAACATTTTTGGGGACTTCAAAGTCATAATTGATTGAGACAACAAATGTTGCAAGCTTCAGACTTTGTCCCTTCTCTCATGGTAGTAGAGAATCAGATTCCTATCTCTATCTTTTCAACTACTCTCCTTCTCTCACATATTTCATGAACAAAACTAGGATGTTGATATTTTGTCAAAAAGTGGTTTCTCTACTCCCTTGGCCTCAATCCACTTCCAGTAATTCATCTCAGATTCCCTGCTTTGCTCAGATCAAATCCCCTTATAACTCCTCCTCTATCTCTTTTTTCATCCTTTGTCTTTTTGAGCCTTTGTTCGGTTGGAACAACCGCTTTTTTGGAAGTGGCATTGACTTAATGGGGTTGTTTCCATCTGTCATTGTTTTTTGGATTAAGATATTTTATACGTCTCTGGTTGTAAAAGGTGATTTTGTTAGCTGTGTCTAGGAATCTCCTTGGCACAAGTCCCATATGATTGTTATCCCTTGATTTTTCACCGATCTCAGGTATGGTGATTATATATGGGGCTTTCTTGATCCATAATCAATTTTTGTTCTTGTTGACATCAAAATTTTAATATGTAACTCAGAACATATAAAATCTTGAAGCTTATGGATTTAACTAGATTTTCAAAAATTTCCACCAAATTTTATCAAAATCATCCAAAAATTTCCATTATTTTTTAAGAAAAGACAATAATCCGTAAGAAACATACTTCAAATCAGGCAAGATATCATTAACTCTATTAAATATAAATGGCGAATCAACCTATTAAATGTTCGAGCCTGAAATGGAATCCATATACGGGTGACTCACATATCATAATTTAATGGCTTGCCTGCCACAAAGCCTCCCATTTGAACTTCGATGGTGTTGCCAATCTTCTTAAATTTTGTTGGCCTTGCCACCATTTCAAATGAACACCTTCCCCCCTACCCTCCCCAATTTGGTTTGATCAATTGGATGCGGGATTTTTGTCCCATTTCCTTCCATCCCCACCAATATCCCCACAGAGTAGTGGATTCTTAAGTTGTGACAAGACCTTGAGGGTACCCTCTCTCTGCCTCTTCCCTAACTTCCCACATGATCCGAGAAGGATATAAAATTTTACAGTTAATATTATTTCTCAATTCAACCAGTTTAAATCAGCTTTGTTTTCATAAAGAAAAAGAAACCTCTTTCATTGATAGATAAAAGGAGTTACATATTAAAAGTTATGATGTCCACAGGAATATAAATTAACTATGGACCAAGTAAGCCCCATATAAAATCACCATAGAACATTTGGTGGATTACATTGCTTCTCTAGACATTGAAGTGTCCTCACAAAAGGCATTTATACATGCCACCC
This sequence comes from Pinus taeda, assembly GCA_000404065.3. Classification (NCBI taxonomy): domain Eukaryota; kingdom Viridiplantae; phylum Streptophyta; class Pinopsida; order Pinales; family Pinaceae; genus Pinus; species Pinus taeda. Next base: position 28,144 of record APFE031429371.1, on the reverse strand, counting down.
GAGATTCTAAGTATGCACATTCACATGACTATCCCACTAGGCTATGAGAAAAACATTTCGATCCATCAAACACCTACTCCTTTGCTACATGTCAAACAACTGGTACACACGCAGCTTTGAGGAAATCTTACCATCCACTTCTCAGGGGAGGCCATTGGACAAGGTTACGAACACGCAAAAAGACCATCAGTCCAACTACTAGGACAAAACTCTTGAGCTTCAGCTACGATGTTATGTGGGATCAAATTGAAATTTTGTAGAAGAGAGCATTGGTCGTTAGACGGTTTTTCACGGATGTCTAAGAACAAGACATGCAATAGTGGGTAAATTCTAAATGGATGCCTATTTTCGTCTACTCAACGAAAGTGAGTAGACTCATGAATAAATGTTATATTTTTCTTTTGTTACATCAGGATGAGCTAAAGTGGATAAGATAGCTTCCGTGGGTTTTGTTAGCTCCAGTCTTCGCAGCCTGTCACTGAGGATCAAAATGGGCTCTTACTATGTCTAGTTTTCAGAGATGTTTTGCACATGAGTTTCAGTGAAATTCATATCCTAAGCATGTTCATCAGAAGCATCTTGGAAAAATATTTCCAACAGTATATCACACTCCCAAAACTGGTTCCCGGATTAGAAGATATGATCGAAATGAATGATTGATTCTTGGTTATGCATGTTTTGAGGTCATTTACTGCACATAGGGACAAGTTTACTATAAAATTAGTTTATGAAGTAATGGACATGAATTTTATAAACGTGAAAGAGGTTTTTGTCAACCACATACCAAGTAACAAAAACCTCCTTCAGTTTATGCACAGGTGTTACTATGTGGGAGATAGGTGGTGATATTTGAAGCCTACATTAAAACAAAACAAATTTTGCATTTGTTTTACTCTTTTAGTCATTGTCGTGCAGCGCCATTTTACAACAGATGGAAAGTAATATTGAGAAACCCAAGGATGTTTTGTCAACCATCAACCATATAACAAAAAACTCTTTCATTTTATTCATAGGTGTCGTGAATCGGAATATTTGACTAGATCTTTACAGCCTATGTTTACACATTTAAAAATTTAGTGATTTCTTGTTTAGAGATTATTTTGTGGCAGAAATTTTGAGCATCTGGAAACAAATTTCCAAACTTTGAGAGAGGTTTTTTGCAAACATAACCTTATCTACAAAAACCTATTTCTTTTTTGTAACAGGTGATATGGTTCAGTATATACGAGTTCATATTTGATCACTATTTTTAGAAATTCGGTCCAAATTTAATGTAACTGATTCTATCTTGAGAGAGATGGTTGAGCTCAACTCCCTTAGTACAGGGATGAGATAATTATATATATTTGATGAATTTCAGAGTGTAATTGTTGGATTTTTGCAGTAGAGTGAGGCTGCCATTGGACTGTGTAAAGTTTTCCTTGAATATTATTTTAATGAAGCTTTTTCTGTTCCTTAAATTTGGGATTCGTCACGTGTTTAATGTGCAACATGTTTTTATTGTAAATTCATTTCCATGCTTTGTTTTTTCTACTAATTTGGTTACATCATTCTCTAAGGGAAGTGTTAGGAATCTAGCCATGCACGATGCTCCTTTCAAAATGATTATGTTGTTTGATGTAGTGGTTATCTTTTCAGAATCCATCCTCTGTTAGATGCTTTGTTGAGTAACCTTGTGCTTCTCTTTCTTCTAAAGTTGCCACTATAGATCCATCCCTTGATTGGTGCCTGTAGGATAGTCGTCTTTTCCCTCTTTTCTTCTCTCATTATATCTTTAATCTGGCTATACATTGCGCTTACTTTGCCCCAAGTTTGCCGACAAAAACTATCCCCAAATCCATAGCCCAATAGTCCCTTCTCTTGTTGTTTTCAACCAATAATTTTCAACCAAATAATTATTCTTCATAACTAGCCTAAGATTTATTTATCATAGCCACGTTTTGTTGGAAAAGAGAGAGCCCTCTCTGGTCTGGCAGGGCTACATGCCAGATCAAAAGCTTGGTCTATGGTTACCTCAAAATTGCCTCTTCTCAGCCTTGAGGTTCATTATGAGTGCTAATAGGTTCGAGGGCACAACTTCTTCTACCTTCACAATTGGTATGTGGGGCTTAATCCACCATAGGATACCCCAAAGGACAGTTTCATTGTGATACTCTCGAGTTCACCATTGGAGTTCTGGACACGCAGAGTATTAACTGAGATTGGAAACTCAATTGGTCATTTCATCTATGTTGATGCAAAATGTTTGAGGGGTCGTGATAAATGAGTAGCATGGATCCTAGTCAAATTGGGTTTCTTTGGTGGCCTTCTGAGAACCTTTTGTTCATAGAAAACATCTAGACTACTAGTGCTTACCTTTTTGGTGCCTACTATTCCACCACATGGGACATCTATTGGAAAATTTTCCACACAGACTACCAAAGGGTGGGTACCATCGGTGTCGCGATGGAAGGCGAGAGGAGCACCTACCTATTGACAAGCATGGTCCTCTACCACATTCAATCGATTCAAATGGAATGTTGAGAGGCATGGTCATCTTCTGGGATCCCATATGGGCCACATTATCTTCGTATAAATTATTCGCAAGTATATTATTGACTGGTTATATTCGAGGGTACCCGGGACAACTACATATTCTGAATTTATATGTTCCATACAAAGAAAAAATTTCATTTTGGAAGCACATGGATGACTGTGATCTTCTCAAGGTAGGATCCTTGATTATGGCTAGAGATTTTAATGCCACACTAAGTAGGGAGGAATTTTGGGTGGTTAGGTGCATAAGGAATCCCCTAGTTGACAATTTATACCAACTATTCGACTCCAATCACTTACTGGATGTTCGGCCACATCCTTTGGCTCCTACCTGGCATAATGGCAGAGCGGGAGATGATCACATTGGAAAAAGACTAGATTGTTTCTTGGTCCACGAAAACATTATGGAGAGCTTGGGGTGTATGAGATCCTAGGTGGTGAAATCCCATATATATGATAATTTTCCAATTGAACTATAGTGGCGCATGAAACTTCCTCACTTAAGCATCCCTTTCAAATTTAATAGGACTTAGTTGGATGATGAGGGTTTCAATGAATTGGTCAATAATTTCTACAAGGCGCAAGTTTGGGTGGAGGGTTGATCCTTGATGCAACATCTCACTGATATACTTCAATCACTCAAAAGTCAGGTCACAATTTGGGAAAGGGAAAAAAAAGGCTCTAGCCCATGAACTAAAGTCGGTCATTAAGGAGATTGAGAATCTCAGCCATATTGTAGATAGGGGTGCTCCATCAGAACATATTTGGGATAGACTCAAAACATGGGAACATAGAAAGCGACAGATACTATAGATTCAAGAAATGACTTGGATATTGAAGAGAAGAGCACTTTGGTTATGTGAAGGTGACGAAAACACCAAATATTTTATGAAATATGCAATTATTAGAAGGAATGGAAACACTATCTAGAAGATTCATAGCAGAAATGGGGATATGGTTTACTCCATGGAGGATATTCAGAGGGAGGTTGTACACTATTTTGAGTCTTTCTTTCAAGGATGACTTGACGTCAATATAGAAGATCATATTTACAGAACATCAAACTACCACCTCACCTTCAATGAGGAGTTAAACGAGAACATTTTCCAGTTGGTCACAATTGAGGAAATCCACTAGGTGTTAAAGTAATTTTCTAAAGATAAAAGTTAGGTCCTAGATGGCTAGACGATGGATTTTTTACTAAATTTCTTCGATCTATTGGGAGCATACTTTTTAAAATTGGTGGAGGAATCATGGTCTTGAGGATAGGTTTAGGGCTCTATTAATTCAACTTTTATCGCTCTTATTCCAAAAGCTTTAGTCACTTCCACCTTTCTAGATTTTCGACCCATTTCACTCTATAATATCACATATAAACTTATTTCTAAAATTATTGCAGAGTGATTGAAAGTGTAACAACCATAGTGAGAATTCCATGTAAATTATATAAATACCATAGATGATGGGACACATATTCCAAGTTGAATGGTGGGAAGGACATCCTAGTGGGTGTTCATTTTGTTGTTTATGGCCAAGGAAAGTGGCAAAGGAAATTGCTAAGGCATTAAAGAGGCAAAAGGGTATTTTGGCACATTTATTTATGAAAATAATGGAAAATAGGAGAAAAACAAGGTGAAAGGTCACAGGTTTCATGTGAGGGGGAAAATGAAGAAAATAGAGGCCTCATTCATAAAAAGGCTTCTGAGGATCAATTGGCAAGCTTCTTCCTTTCAATGTGAATCTTTTGTCAGTTTAGTTTTGGGAGCTATCTCATTATTCTCTCTCTCTCTCTCTCATACTCTTGGATACTTAGAGTTTTGTTGGAGCACTCTTGGAGGGTGCGAATACTTGTATTTTTGAAGCAAGAAGGCAAAGGAAGAGCAAGAAAGTGGGCATCAGCATCAGCAGTTACATCAGATTGCTTGTAGTTATTGAGTTGCATGTATGATTTCTTCACTAGTTTTTGCATGCATGGCACATGTATGTGGTTTCTTGGTTATGATTTGTCATTGGCATAGAGGATGGTCAGTATTGACAGTGGATTGCCTAGCCTTGCCATTTCTTGAATAGCCATGGTGATTATGGGTTTACTTTCATTTCTTTGTTTTAGTTGGTTCTCATGTTTCTTTAGCTTGGGTTGAGTTATTAGTCCTAGAAGCCCTAGTTGGACAAATGCTCTGGAAGCCATTGGTGGGTTGAGTTACTAGTCTTGGAAACCTTGGTTGGAAAAAATGATTTGGAAGCCCTGTATAAGCTGTGGGTTGAGTTACTAGTTGTGGAAGCCTTGGTTAGACAAACGATCTGGAAGCCATGGAAGGCTTGGATGCATATCAATCTGATGATGGTATTTTGGTGATGTTCGACCATGAGATGGAATCATTGTTTGATGGGTTGAGGTGGGTGGCCTCTAGAAGCCCTGGATGAGTTTTGATTGATTTGTTCTCTCAGATCCCACATTCATGCTTGGAATATGGCACGAGACTGATTGGCTGAAGAGGGACTTGGCTCAGCCAATCTATGGTTGGGTGGAATGTGGTAGTCCCATCACTGGTTGGTTCATTGCATTTATTAATGAAAAGAATGCATTCCCTTGATTTTCATGTGCAAATATATTGATGTATATATATAGATTTTTATGGATGATATGTTTATTGTATTTCTATTCCTATTATGTTCTTTATATGCACATTTACCCTGGAGGATGTTACAAAGTGGTATTAGAGCATGGTTCAAACACTTGGACTCGATGGGCTCTATTGTAAGTGAAATGAAGAACAAAGGTTAAATTTTAGACCTTTATGTCATATCTATTGTAGCTTTTCTTCTGTGGCATATTAGAAGTTGAAAATTTATCCATATTGAAGGTAAATTCCACTGATAATGTGGTAAACATTTCAGACATTGGTTCACAATACTTTAGGAATTATGAGCTAAGGAAGATGACCTTCCTGAATGCACCTTTAAACAAGTCATGTTGGAATTTGTGCAATAAATTATCTTTTGTAGGCTTTTAGAAGCTGAAAATCTGTCCACATTGAGGGGACATACCACTGATTCTATGGTATAAATTTTAGATATTGGGTTGCTATATTTTAGGATATATGGGTAGAGGGAATCAAGCCTTCTGAATGCTCCTAAAATCAGGTCTCAAACATGTTACAATGACATTTTTTTTTATAACTTTTCATCTGGACACTCTTAGGAGTTGAAATTGTTTCACAATGAGGTTAAATCCCACTAATATTGTGATAAAAATTTCAAACATTTATTCGATATATTTTAGGAGATATGACCAGTGGAAGTTGAGCTTTCTGGATACTCCTAGAATTGCGCACCAAATAAGATTGTGTTGGTATTTTGTTATAACTTTTCATTTATGAAATCTCGGAAGTTGAAACTTGAACCATAGCGAGGGAAAATATCACTAATCATATGGTTCAATTTCCATAACTTGTAATACTACAGTTTAGGATATATGCATTGAATCATTCACTATATTAGTTTGCATGAAAAGTGTTTGATGAAATGCTTAAATGGTTCAATGATTAATTGCATACAAAATATTTGATAAAATGCCCCAATGAGTATGTTGTTTGTGGTTGGGGATAGTATTGATGTGTAATAGCACTGATATAGTTGATATATGATTACTTGTATGCAAATAGTTTGCTATATTAGTTTGCATGTAAAGTGTTTGAAGAAATGCTTAGATGCAAATGTAATAGTATATTAGTTGTTTGAAGAAAATGTAAAAGTATGGTAATTGCTTGAAGAAAATGTTATTTTTAGATGGGATAATATTGTAGCATGATAATATGGATGTAGTTGATATATGCCTATTTGCATGCAAAGAATTTGAAGAGTTGCATGTAGGGAATTTGAAAGGTTGCATGCAAGGAATTTGAAAAGTTGCATGTAAGGAAATGGAAAAGTGGCATGTTTTTAGTTATTATGTTAAAAGTGGAATAAGTGCAATATTTTGACTTAATCTCATACAAATGTATGAGAAATAAAAATCAATTTCTTTTCAAATGTGGTTAAATTTAGTAGAGCATTGGAGATCCCACTTCCATAATTGGACATTGGAGATCGGGCCATTATCATAGCTTCCTCCTTCTACCTTAGTGCAGACCATGGATAGTAAGGGGGTATGCCTATAGGTTGTTAGTATTGGTGAAAACTGATTTCAAATTAATAGACACGATGTCTTGATTTTTGGAACATGTGACTGACTGTGTATGAATTATATGTTGCTTACATGTTGTTTCATGATACCTACTCGCGTCGTTGTATGTTAGGTTAGATTTTTGAGTATTTTGATTACATGCATCAGTCTTGTAGGTAGATTACAAGAATTGATCGCTTATGTTAGACTACATGCATTTATGCGTAGGTGTAGTTGATTTGGCATTGCTTATGCATATTGTTGGTTGCATGTGGCAATGTGTACAATGGAGTAATAGTTGTTTTCATGCATGAGATCATGGTTTGTGTACCTGATATGGTCATGCATTGATGACTGGACTCTAACTAAAATGATGTGTATATGGTTTTGTACTCATTTGTTATGTGTGTATATGCAGTTGTTATGCATGTATAGTAGGTCAAAATGCCTTGTGAAGTCATTCTATGCAATTTAGGTCATCATGATGCTATTGGTTTTTATGATGCTAATGAGCTAGTTGAGATAGAGCAAGGGATGTAGATCATCATAATGAGGTTGCAACATTAGACTTTGGGATAAGAGCAAATCGTGATACAGGTAGTGTAAGTTTGGCATGCATGAATGTAAGTTAAGGATTCTTATATGCATTAGGGTTATATACATTAGGTTTATGAACATGTATTTGATGTTATGGTTACATTCGTGATAGATGTAGATGATTAGTGTGGTTATATGCACGTGTTAGATAGTCACGAATGATAGTAACCTGTAGTTGTATGCATTGCTATTGTTGTTTTGTATTAGATAACCTTATGCTTATGTTGTATGTTGTTGATGAGTATGATATATAGCTTATTGTTGTTATATGCTATTAACTTGATGATTAGGGTTATTTCATTGAGACCTTGATGTTATAATTTGGATTGGTCATATGCGTGATGGTTATGTTCATTGCCTTGAAGATCTTGATGTTATACATTGTGTTAACCGGGTTTGACCTACACATATGATTATGGTTGCGATATTCATGTATGAGCTGATATATTTGTGCTATGGTGTTGTACTAATCTAGATTGATCATACATATGTGATTTTTATGCATGAATGACAAATGATTATGACCTTGTGACATGAACATGTTAGTTAGTTACTGTTATGGATATCATGATTTATGTTGACATGTTGTAAAGTTATATCTCGCTAACTAGATTGATTATTCAGACAAGATATCTTCCCTTGAGGTACACTAAGGTATGAGTTTTCTTATGTATTATACTTGGGGTTTCATAGTTGATCATGTTGTCTATTTTGTATTTGATTGTTTGGTGACTATTATGTTGTCCAATTGATTTATTTGACATGTTATGAATGCTTGATGAGATTCATAACATGAGTATGTGTTCAAATGATCTTGTTTTAAGATGATTGTACTAAAATATATGTGTTGAGACAGTTGATATGTACTTGAGTATAGTAGGTGATAGTTGTAGTATTATGACTGATGACTATGAGTTGACTATGGATTATGACATGATTGTTAGTCTTGGTAATGGTTGATTTCAAATTAATAGATATGATTTTCTTGATATTTGGAACATGTGGTTGACATGTGTGAGTAGTTGCAAGGTAACGTGCTTGGTATTAGCATGAAAAGGTAATAGTTGATGTGTCTATATAACTAATAGTTGGGTGTTGTGATAGCATATACTAAGCCTCAATTCCAACAAGGTAAAAAGTTAAAAGAAAAGAACTGGGCAAGAATTCTTTTGGCTATGTTTGGAAACCCTAATTTCAAACGAATGAGTGTTTTGCACATAGGAATTCTTATTAACCTTGATTTTATCTAACATTATGTGAATATGTGTTATATTCATGAGCATGCACTTGGCAGTTATATTAACTAGTCTTTAGCTACATGTGGATCTGTTAAAGGATTGGAGCCCCTTGAGAGATGGCATGGATGTGTTCATTTGCAAGAAGCGTGCTTGGAACAATGAGATGAGGTAACTGGTATACTATTATGCTTAATTATACATTGACAGTTATGTGTCTATGGCAGCATGATGCAGGGAGTTGCATGGCAGTACAGGTTGTCATGAAATCTTGAAGATGGCTCAAGTTGAGCTTTCCTTGGGAACCATGGGGATTGAGTCATGGTGTCAGTCTTGTGCTTTTGTTCTTTTGAGCTTGATTTGTGGTTTTGTTTATGTCTGGTGCAAGGCCTTGCCACTTTGTTGTAGTGTCATATGGTTATGGGCTTTCATGGTCTTCTTCTTGGTTTTTTTCTTGTCTTCTCTTTTATTGTTTTGAGTCTTAGGAATTGATTGGGAAAGAGGAAAGTTGATGGAGCTTGGGGAGAGCTGTGTGGTACCCAAAAGGTAATGTAAGATTTAGATGAAGCTCAGTGCATGAGTGAGCGTAGCGGAAGGTAAGGCTATGACAATTGGTTAAACTGGTTAGGTCCATTGCCATAAATGGACGGTAGCAGTATAGTCATGAGAAAGGTAACAAGAAAAGGTAATGTAAATGGATTTGAGGCATCATATGCCTTGGCTATGTTGGGAACTATTGTTCTTAATGTTGCAGATGTGTTGCATGAATAAAGGAATTTCTCTTAACCTAGACCTTATGTTATCTAGTAATTATGTTATGATAATGATTATGCTGACATTTATATATGTATACACAAATGTATGTATGTCATTGTATGACAAGGTGATGAATGTTTTATGCTAACGATTATATATGTATGTATGTATGTATCTATGTCATTGTCTGATAAGGATTGCCAGGGATCATTCTTTTGAAGGAATAATTTCTTATGAAACTGAATGGCATGAAGAGGTTCCTGGCTCATGAGGAATCAAGTGGGAAGAGTAGTCATGAAAAATATATGAGGCCAGTATCATGTGGTTATGAGTGATATGTGATTATATTATGTCTATGTTATGGACAGGTTATACCAAAGGATACACTAGCAGAATGAAAGCAGTGTGGTCCACAACATGGTAAGACAAGCATGGATAAGACACCTAAAGCGGGCTTGCCTGGTAGAGTCAGTGTGGTTCTGGATGTCTAGTACTACTGTTATACATCTATTGTATATGTTGGAAATGTTGCATATATGATGTGTGCACTTGTGGTGTTGTGTATACATAGCATGTGTACATGTTATTTACGCAATGTTATGTATGGGATGGTACAAATAGGGTTGTGTGAATATTGCATATGGGGTGTTGTATACATATTGTACTATATTCATGACGTATATGTGGTGTGTGTGCATATGGTGCTCTGTGCATGTTGGATATGCAGTGTTGTGTACAAATAATGCTATGTAAATGTTGGGAATGCAATGTTATGTACAAGTGGTGTTGCATGCATGTTGTACATGCGGTGTCGCGTACATGTCACGTGTATGGTACTATGTACATGTGGTATTGTTTACACGTTGTACAAGTGGTGTGGTGTACATGTGGCAGTGTGTACATGTTGTGCAGGTGGCACCATGTACATGTGATGTTGTGCACACATTGTGCAGGTGGTGCGGTTTACCAATGGTACTATGTACATGTTATACATATGGTACTTGTTAGCTCTGCTATGCAGCACTAACGTTCTAAGGTCAGAAAGGAACATGGTTTGTTGGTTGTGTCTGAAGAGAGCTCACAATGGTCACTTTTCTCTTTCTTCCTTCACCTCGCTCACCTCTAAACCCTTCCCATTCCCTGAATGAGCCTTCTAAAAAACCCAAAAAAGTCCCTTTGGGCCCCAGCTCCAAGCGCAAAACCCCAAACCCACCATAAAACCTTACCCATACACCCTCACGCACTCATAAACCCCTCCTCGCTTCCCCACCATTGATCAACCCCCGCCGATCTAACGGCTCCCGTCACACCCGATAAAGGCAACCTGCTTGACCATTTTCCACCGTCAGATGCATCTCTGCCCCTTTTGACAGTGTTCGGATTCATCGTGCCATCAACTTGGTTGAGCGATAGCACGCGATGAGAGCAGTTTTCCTCTCTCATCCACTGCTATGTGTTGATCATTGAATGGAATTGCTTGGCCCGGGCTTTTACCACTTAACGCCCGAAAGTGGTGTGATGAAAACCATTATTGCCCGACTAAACCGTCCTTGCCCGTTAATGCCCGTGCAACTCCATTGCCTGATGACCGTCCAATTAGCCTGTTGAAGATCCAATGGCCCGAACTCACCTCGCTCCCATCTCGTCCAAGAGCCTCCGCTGAGCCATCTCCGTCGTCCAGTTTCCCAATCCGACAGCCATCCTTCTCTCTCCTCCCAACTGACTGTGTGCCCATGCATTCCACATCCTGTGACCATTCTGTTACTTGAAGAAGGAGATGACCAGTTCTGCCAGCATCAGTTATAGTAATATCCCCAACAACCATATTTAATAGAAAGAATGGCCAAAAGGAGAAAAGGACAAGCATGACTTTGTAACTAAATTTACGAGTCATGGACTCCACTAGTGTGAGCACTCCAACAACCTAAAAGGACAACACAACACCTATACAAATCAGATTCACCCACTGAAGCAAGCAAACACGTTCAGAGACTCTATCAGGCAGTTAAATGTAGTTGGTGGTCAATTATGACCCCTCCATACCTAAACAACCAAGTGTCATAGTATTGTAAGCTTATAAATACCCAAAAGCAAGATGTAATCAAGGTTGGCATTTGATGTAAGGTTCAACTTTTAGAGACTGTAGACATTTTGCCACTTGCAGCGTCTCATCCTCATTTTCAGCTAATACAAGCTTCTTTTGTTGCAAACATCTCACTGTCCACTTCCTTATTGTTCTAAGATTGTGCCTGATATGTTGTGTTCTTGAGCTCTTGGCATTTAACACTAGATAAATGTCATCTTATCTTTGTGTTAAAGTATTGATTGCATCATTGAATAGGTTGCTCAAATTTCTTTCTATCTAACGCAGGAGAGTTGTCACCCTGTCCTTGCATTAATAGCTTAGATTTACAAGTTTCTTTACTAGTTGCAACCGGTCATCACATGGTCTTGTGCATCTGTTGGTGTGGTTAGTATTCCTCATATTCACCTTATATCTAAACCGTGAGGATTGGTGGTCTAAAGCCTTGTAGTCTGAGGGTGTTCATGCATGTTTAGAGTGAAACAGAGTGAAAGTGGTTATTTGGCTTGAACCAAACCATCATTCCTTCCATTAAACCTGCAACAATAGCTGAATTCATATGTTACCAGGCATCTTTGAGCTACAACGTAGGAGAGTTTCTTGGAATCCTAACATAATTGGCGCCATTTCCGGGGAGAGGAGATTGAAGCTCAGCTTCCCTGGGAGAACGACACAGATCCAACTTTGATGATAGACAAAGGCTGGACTCATTTTTTGTTGTAATCATCTATCTGGCAACTCTACTGGAGGATGAACCTTTTGGCGACTCCACATCATAGTTCTGGCTCAGTTTGTGAGGCACACTCAGAGAAATCCTTAGAAATCACCAAGTGACCCAGTGCCTCACCCTGAGAAGATTTTTAAGCAAAGCAAGATATCACGAAAAGGAGCATCAAGATCAGGTAAGCCTAAACAATCTTATGTATCTTTGCAAGAAAGGCTTGTAACTGAGCATTCACATGTTGAAGATATAGAGCCTAGTACTATCAGTGAAGAAATACCAGATATTCATAAAGCTCCTTGTTCAATAGCTTCCCCTTTGAATCTCAGTCCAGAGAAAACATCCCTTCTAGTCCATCAAATTCTTGTAGCTCTGTCAGTCATTTCTCAACTCCCTACCTTTCAAACCCCCAGTACCCTTCCCTCTACCCCAGTGACGGCAGGCCCACAAGCACCTACCAAAATGGAAAGAATCGTAGCTGCTAGGTATGGACCCCTAGTCCTACCTACTCATTTGAATGCCATGACTGCAGGAGAATATCAAAAGTACATGCCTAAGCTCACCAGTACAGAGGGAGTAGCAGTTGAAGAACATCTTGAGTCTTTTTATAGTTATGCTGATAATCTAGATATTAATGAAGATGATGTGTGGATGAGGGTATTCGTCAAAGCCTAGATGGAGAGGCTAGAAAATGGTTCAAAGAATTGACCCCCAGGTCCATAGCAGACATTCAGGCCTTAGATGATGTGTTCCTAGAGCACTGGGGGGATAAGAAAGATCTCCTCTACTATCATACTAAGTTTGGGAACTTACAGAGGGAAAATGGTGAGCTACTGTCTAATTTCAATAAGATATTTAACCGCATGTACAACAAGATACCAGGTGAAGTGAAGCCTACCCCCACCTCTACCAAACTCACCTATGCTAATGCCTTTGATGCTGACTTTTGCCTACTATTGAGAGAAAGAATATTTACTTCTTTGGCTGATATGCAAGATGCAGCCCTGGAAGTAGAATCAAACATCATGGCTGCAGGAAAGCTCAAAGGTAATGCTGATAGAAGAAGTCATAGGGGTGAGCCCTTATCATCTTCAAATCCCAAGATCGATAAAATGACCAAGATGATAGAGTCATTAGCCTCTGAAATCTCCAAGGTGAAAGTTGAGTAGCATTCAGGGAAAGCCAGTGTTCCTAATACCTTTGCTCTTCCAAATCCAAATCCATATAGAAGAGCAAATGAGTAGTTGCAGATTTTTCAAAGAAACAACAATGCCAATGAAGACCAAAGGGTGAAGACCCCATTTCAAAATGCAGTCATGGAAGAACAGCAGTTTGAAGAAGATGATGAGATCCATGGTATGGAAGACAAGGGCAGTGCCCCTTTTTAAACCAAAGCTGCCTATGAGAAGTCATTTTTCAATGGTCAGATCAGCCAAGAATGGGATGGTGAAGCTATTCTACAAACTGTCGATTAGAACCATTATGATATGAGATCTATAATGAATAATGTCAAAGAGGCTCCTACTCATAAAGTTGTTGTCCCTGTAGAACAACATGCCAATATGCAGAAGTAGCCAGAAGTTGATACTATCATCCTCAAAGCTCGATCCATAGAGGTAAGAGGCCTTGACAGGTCCCCTTGTTCTTTCAGTTTTCAATCTGAAATTCAGAAGCCAAGAATACCTATGCCTCTGATTGAACCATTGAAGAATGAGTCCCTCAAGAAATCTATCCTTGAGGATCTTGAGCCTAAAATCATCCAAGCTTCCACTGACTATGCAAATCTGAAAAATGACCAATCAAATGTTATTCTCGGCCTAGTGATCAAAAAATGTGAAGTCAGCCGCCCATCATCTTACGTTCCTCTCTCTGTTCAAGATAAAATCCCTCATAATTGCCCCCTAGACATTGGAGCCAGCCATAATTAAATGCCCAAGGCTGACATGGATAATCTCAGTTTTGATATTATGAAGCATGCCCAGTTGGCCTCCACACAGCCTAAAAAGGCAGTTTGCCAGGTCACGGAGGAAGAGGGCCCACAGATATGGGACACCTTCTTTGATGGTGCTAGTTTTAAGAAATCTATAAGAGCAGGTGAAGTCTTTGTGTCACCCACACAAGAATACATTGATTCACCATTTATATTAATTGCTCAGGCCGCAAATGACACAGTTGAGTACATAGCAGCCCTTATTATTCAGTAGGTGTACAAAATCTTCCACAAAAAACATCCAAGGATGAGAGCATACAGAGAGGGGGTGAAATATAAACCATCTCTACCTGATAAGGTCAAATGCCCTAAAACATTTGAGGTAGGTGATCAAATCAACTGGCCTTTGCAAGTCTTTGATGAATTGGCTGATATGCACATTGACCAAGAGAAAGGAACCTTTCATAGAAAGCTAGAAAGGGTCAATTCTCAGTATGGTGACTGTTTTCTCCAATGGGATGCATTGAAGGAAAGGCAGGGAGATCCTGGTAAATTCAATACTCTATGGACAGGATCATTCATCATCGCTCAGGTCCAGGGGAATAATACTTTCATACTACATAGTTTGGAAGGAGAAAGAATTTTGATAGCCCAATCAATGGGTAGGTTTTTGAAATTTTATTTTGTTGAAGGATTTTTAGGCCTCAACATTGTAAATATGTCCTTTTTACCAGTTTTAGTGTAGGATTAATTAGACTCCATGCCAAATAGAACACTAGGAATTATTGTTGATCTTGTTTTTGTATGTAAGGCAGTGGTCTGCAGTTCTTGAAACCTCACAGGGAGGCTTTCATCCCCATAAGGAGCCAGTGTTAGGTCTGTGTCATGCGGAAAGAGCTAATCTTGCGGACAAAACCAACCTCCCTAGAAGCCTAAGAATTTCTAGTGACAAACAAGACAATTAAGAGCAATCCTTCTCTAAACATGCATTTACCATATAAGAAATCAAGTGTTTTGATCCTACCTATAGTCCAACGTTGTTGTAGTAGTCCAGCCTCATCGATCCGGATGAGCTCCTCCTTCACTTCGAAACCTGCATTCACTAACAATCAAACGATTAAATAGCACCTGAATA
>APFE031429369.1:0-18410 GCA_000404065.3 Pinus taeda | reverse complement strand
TTTAGGTGTTTATTAAAAGAATTTACTAATGTGTTATAAACATTAAATTCTAAACCCGAAACCCTAAACCATAAACGCTAAGAATTTGATAACATTTTAAAATTATTTTGAAACTTTTATTTAAGTTTTCAATAAAATCATTTGAAAAAGTGTTATAAACCACAGACCCTAAATTCTAAACCCTACAGCCAAAATCCTAAACTCTAAACCTGAAACACTAAGAATTTTATAACATTTTAAAAAGTGTTCTGTAACTTTTATTTAAGTCTTTATTAAAATAATTTACTAAAGTTATAAAAGCCCTAAACACTAAACATAAAACCCCAACCCTTATAGCCTAGCTTTTAAAGCCTAAATCTTAAACCCTAAATGAATTTACTAAGGTATTATAGACCCTAAAGCATAAGTGATTTATAACATTTTATAAATTGTTTTATAACTTTGACTTAAGTGTTTATTAAAAGCATTTAATAAAGTGTTATAAACCCTAAAACTTAAACCCTAAACCCTAAGGATTTTGTAACTGTTTAAAATTTCCTTTGTAACATTTATTTAATTGTTTATTAAAATCATTTACTAAAGTACTATAAAACCTAAAAACTAAACTGTAAACCCCACACCCTATAGATTACATCCGTTGCTTCTTTCTTTTGTCCTCCCTTAAAAAAATGCTTCTCCTGTAGTTTATAGTCCAACCATGGACTATTGTTCCTCATCAAAGGGTTTTGGCAGGCTTCATAAGCCTCCTTAAAATCTGCATCCATCTGATTAAATTCTTTCAGGTGTTCAAAACCCAACACTTGTCTCGTGCTCTCCTGTAAGAGAAAAACCCTCCTACTCAATGCATCCGCTACCTTATTGGCCTGACCACTGATATATTTCAACAAAAACGTGTAACTTTGCAAGTATTCAACCACCTTTGCATGCTTGTAGTTTAGCTTACGCTACTGCATAACGTACTACAATGCAAAATTATCTAAAAATAAAACAAACTCATTACCTAGAAAATAGTGCCTTCAATGCTTCAATTCTTGGACGAAAACATAGAACTCCATGTCATAAGACGAGTAATTTTGCCTACTTCGATTCAACTTTTCACTGAAATAAGAAACAAGTTTGTCTTCCTGCCTGAGTATGGCCCCAATGGTTGTACCATTGGCATTGCAAAGAACTTGAAAAAATTGTTGAAGTAAGGTAGCCTCAAAATTGGCCTCTTAGTGATCTTATTTTTTAATATCTCGAAGCTCTTTTATGCAGCTTCAATTCACTGACAAGGTTGACTTGCCCTCTTGATTGCATCCAAAATAGGTGCGCAACTTCCACTAAAATCCCTTATAAACTTACGATAAAAACTTGCCAACCCATGTAAACTTCGAACTTCAAACAAACTCTTAGGGGATGGCTAGTAAGTATAGCTGCAACTTTCTCTGGGTTCATTTGGACCTCATTCTATGCAATCACGAAACCCAAATAGACCAACTCCTTTTCAAAGAAATTCCATTCCTTTAGATTTATCAGCAACTTGTTTTGCTGCAACTTTTCTAGAACATATGGAACATGTCAAAAATGTTCCTCCATAGTTTTGCTCAAAATTAGTATATCTCAAGATACACAATCACAAATTTCCCAATAAACTCGAACATTTTGTTAATCAGGAACGTAAAAGTACTAGTTCTGTTACATAACCCAAATGGCATCACCAACCATTTATACAACCCATTTGAGATGATTGCTATTTTTTTAGTGAAATAGGAACAAGACGTTTTCAGTACAGGTGAAGAAAATCAACTTTCGCTATCTGAACTGTTATATTTAAGTGGGGTGGTAAGACTTTTAGCTGATTGTGAAGAGAAGGACGAAAATAGATCCTTGGTCTTTATGGGAATATTGGAATGAATGGCAACAGTTTGAGTATTTTCTGAGGGGCAAAACGGAGTGTTTGAAGATCCTAGTTATTGCAGGCCTACCCTACATCACATTCTCATTCGAGTGGTTTCTTTAGAGTGAAAGTATAATGCAAGCTAGTGGGGCTTGTGATTTGGTCACTATGGTGTGCTAGCTTGCACATTTTTTCACCTCAGTGAGCTGAAGGGTGGTGAACTATCCTTTGGATGGTGCGACGTGGTGAGGACAAGAGAACTACTAAATTTTCTTGCTGGAGGAGTTAAAATGGGCTGGTTTTATTCTCTTCCTTGTTTAGTAAGAAATATGGTTCTACATCTAGGCCATAAGAGTTCCTTTGTAAATGGAATTTTAGATTTGGTGCTCATTTGTTCTTTTTGGGTTTCCTCATATTTATGCTTTCAAGAATTTGTCATGGCCGTTGTCATCTTTAGTGGTATTTGTTGCACATATCTATCTCCAAATTTTCTTAGGGTTGAGAGATATAGTTCAAGATCTTGGGCTCACTACCTATTTCCTTGGTTTCTTGGGGTACTCTATTGAAGAGGAAATTTTGTAATCATCGGGGTGCTTCTTTAGTGATAATTATGGTAGGATATGTAATTTTTGACAATTTTTATCTTGTTGAGTTTTAAAGTGGGATTTGATTACCAAGCTACACCATTTGGGTGGTTGAATTAAATTGGTCTTTGTGTTCTGGATTATATAGTGGAATCCTTAGACGAAGGGGGTATGTCATGTCAGCTGGGTGACCTCATGAAGTCCTGGCTAGCCATTGCAGGTGGGTAGGAGAAGTGGACAGTGATGGGGGTGTTGAGGCTATTTATGAGGGTGAATTGGCTCATGGACATGCTTCATCACTTAGCCATGTGGAAGCACCACCATATTTAGAATGTTGTATACCCTTTGATGAAATAGTTTGCAACATGGTTCTTGTGGGCATGATTGTGATCTTCCTTCCTGTCGTTTCTCATGCTAGAGTCTAGAGTTTCATGGATTTTCTTATGCATTTCCTTGACTTCCTAGCTGTTACTACAGTGATGAGTCCTTTGTTGATTTTTGGTTGTTATTTTTTGATTTATTGATTTTATCCTTGTGGTTTTTCCTTGATTTTGGTGATCTTTATCCTTGTGCTTGTGGTTACTCATTAAGGAATAGAGTTATGGTATTCTTATTGGTTTTCACGAACATGCCCTTCATTTCTTTCCACTGCTTGGTTTGAAAATGGTCCACTTGTTGATCGTGAATTCTCAAGACATGTCTAAATATTACATTGCTAGAGCCTTCCAAGTTCTTCCTTATTCTTCTAAGAATTATGTTCATGAAATCATTGCTTGGGTTTCTGTTTCTTGCCATTGCCTCTATTATTATGGCTGAATCGCCTATTATGATAGGATTTTGAATTTCTCTTTTTTTGATAACTCTTGTTCCCATTAACACGTTGTATGCTTCTGCCTTATTATTTGAGATTTGTCCCAATCCCCATCCATATGTGACATTTTCTTTCCCATTAGGATCTAGGATTATTCCCCCTACCCCTGCCTTTCCCGAGTTATGATTTGAGGCCCCATCAAAGTATAGACAATATCTGTTCTAATTTTTCGTACAGTTTGTCAGTTCCTCTTCGCTCATTCTTATTTTCCAAATATTTCCTCAGTTTATCTTCTTGTTTCCTTTTTGTCCATTATTTTTTATTATGGCTTTGCTGAGCCAGTCTCGCTCTTCCTGCTGAAGAGTGTTTTTATTTGTTGGTGTTATTCCTTTGACATTTAGGATTTCAAAAGTTAAACCACACGTTTTTTAGAGGGTATTCCCTATCCTTGGAATTTGATTTTTTAAAATGCACTTATTTCGAGTGAACCAAATTTTCCAACATAGAACAACTGGGATACACTTCCATATCCTATAAATTGCGACTTTCTTCTTTGTTGTGTATGGATAGGCCTTCTCGAGGGTTTGAAGAAAGTCTAGTAGGGGTTGTTCAAAATTTATTCTTATTTCTAAAGGACTTATCAACTGCTACCAACATTCTTTGGCAAAGGTACATTCTTGGAATAAGTGCTGAATATTTTCTTCAGCCTCATGCATAATGGGCGTCATGTTGGGCCTTGAAAGCCCTTTTTTCATAGGTTGTCACTGGTCAATATTCTCCCTTTTAGTAGAGTCTAAATGAACATTTTGATCTTAGGGAGACTTTCTGATTTCCAAGCTATTTTCCAAGAATCTCAGTCTTGTTGATTTGGTTGTTCTTAAAGGATTTTATATCCAGTCCTAACTGTGTAGTGTCCACCACTTGGGTCCCAATGATAAGCATATTCCTCATCAAAGTGCTCCATTTCCCTTCTAGGTCTATCAGGATTGCTAAGCTTTTCCAATCTTGCCACTCCTTTTGATCCCAAAGAGATATAGAGTGTAAGGTGTTGAAACCATTATCTTTCATCCACTCTTGTATGTCTTCAGTGTCTGAATGAGTCTGTAATGGTTCTTTTCCCATGATTCTGTCCTACCAAATTGAAGTTGTTTTTCCATTGCCTGGGATTTTAGAAATACATCTACTTATTAATGGATTTTTTTTTAACCAGCTTCCATACTTGGGTACATGGTCTTATTGGGATATTTACATTAAGAAATATTTTCCTAGTCCCATCCATATATTTTGTCATAAGAGTATTTTTCCACCAACTCTCTTTTCATGTAATTAGTCTCCATACTATTTTCATTCCTAGTGCTGCATTCATGAGCCCAAGTTTCCTTATTGATAGGCCTCCTTTTTCATAAGGTAGTACTACTTGCTCCCACTTGACTAGGCTAAATGTTTTGTTTTCATGCTCCCCCCTTGCCACAGGAAGCTTCTTAAAACAAGCTCCATTTGTTTGTGGGCACTTGTTGGGGCCATGATTATAGCATATTGATAGATAGGTAGTGCTGCAAGGAGTGATTTTATTAGAATTCCCCTTCGTGCCATATTCAACCACATCATACCCTAGCTTTGTATTTTGTTTTTCATTTTTTCAATTTGTTTAGTCCATATTTTTGTCTTCATGTTCTCTTTTGAAATTGGAAGTCATATGTAAAAGAAGTGTGTCCATTTTTCCTCCATAGGGATGTCTAGGATTTGCGAGATCCTTTGCATAATTCTAGGAGGGGTGTTCGATCCATATATCTTGCATTTCGTATCGTTTAATAGCCCACCTGAAACCTGTAAAATGTCATCGAGAACTTTTTTGAACCTCCTTGTTATTATTGTTGATGCCCCTCCCAACAGTAGACTGTCATCAGCAAAGACTAAGCGCTTTATTGTTTTTACTCCTTTTGTTATTCCGATCCCTGTGATATTTCTTTCCTTTGTTTGATTTTCTAGAGCCTTGGTTAATGTTTCCACCATTATAATGTATAGGAAGGGAGAGAGAGGAAAACCTTGCCTAAGGCCTCTTGTGTTATGAAAGAAGTCACTGGGCCTTCCATTTACAAGGGGGACAATCCATGGAGTAGAGATGCATGCCTGTATGACTCCCACAATTTCTCTAAAGAATCCACGTTTCTGGATGATAGCCATTAGATATGGATGACTGACCCTGTTGAATGCATTTTCCATATCTAGTTTGATTACGAGGCTTTTTTCTTGTTTTAGTATACTGGAGTGAACCGCTTCCTATATAATAATTATATTATCTATGATTTGCCTATTCATCACGAATCCTCCTTGGTTTCTAGATATAATTATTGGAAGTACTTACTTGATTCTATTTGCAATTATTTTTGTTATTATCTTATACGATGAATTGTAGAGAGAGATAGGGCGAAACCTATTGAAAGTTGAGGGGTTTGCTTCTTTTGGGATAAGAGCAAGATAGGAGGATTCGGTGTTGCCTCCTATTTTTTTTTTGAAAACATTCTTCACCATTCTTAAGAAATCCTTTCTAATGGTATACCAATGAAATCTGTAGAATGTTATCGTGAAGCCATCTGGCCCTGGGGCTTTGTGCAGATGTAGGCTCCATATGGTCGTCACTACCTCTTCTTCTTTGAGATCCTTGCTTATTGTTGCATTTTTCCTTTTTTTATTTTTCCTTTTTTGTGCTTTAAGAAGTATTCACTTTCAACCATTTCTTCATTGGCTGAAAGTAAGTTTTTAAAGTGCTTATAGGATGCTTTTTTTGTTCCTCCACTCCTTTTACCTCTTGGCTTTCAACTTGAATTTTTTTTATTTGGTTTCTTGCTCTTCTTATCTTCATTGTGTTATGGAAAAATTATGTGTTTTTGTCCCCTGCCTTGAGCCACAAACTTTTTAATTTCAATCTTGCCTCCTCTTCGTCTTTCCTATTTTCCCTATATATTTCCAAAAAGATTTCCTTCTCTCTTAGGTAATCTTACTTGATTTCTTCTTTGTTTCCTTTTTCAGCTTATATGATGTCCATTTTCTACTGTAACTCTTTTCTCTTTTCATTTTTCTTTTAATTCATTTGCTCTTGCCCATTCCTTTAATTTGTTTCTTGCAATTTTTAATTTTGTTTCCCAAATATACTGTGGTGATCCTACTACTCTTTTATCCCATGCTTCCTTGACTAGGTCACTAATTTCTTCGTTGCCATCCCAAATTCAGTTGTATCTAAATGGGAGCAGACCTTGATTTTCCATTTTTCCCATGACTATTATCATCGGTTTATGATCAGATGTTGTGGTATGTAAATTTTTTTATTTTATGGAGCTGTGCACTACTAATATATTTTCTTGTATCATAATTCTATCTAGCCTTTCTTTTATGTTATTTTTTCCCACTCTTTTATTGCTCGAAGTGCATTTCCCATTGTTTGGTGGGACATATATCAAGTTATGTTGTTCCATTAATTCTTCTAGAGTATCCCTAGATGGGTCTATGTGATATGTTCCTCCAAAATTTTCTTCTATGCTTCTTACCAAATTTAAATCTCCTCTTAGTATTATTTTCCCATCTTGCACTTCTTTTAGCGCTTCTTTTAAGGTGTCCCACCATTGCTCTTTTTCCTTGTAACGATTTGGGGCATATATATTTATGACATTGTACATCTCTTTTGTACTAATTTGCATTAGATCCATTTGGATCCAGTGCTAATATTTTTTGTATTTCATTAATTCCTAAGTTCCTTTTTTCCATATTGTGCATATGCCTCTTGATGCCCCGGTTGACTGTATTGCTTCCCCTTCATAATTTCTGATTTTTTTTTTTTTTATATTTTCAGTTTCTTGGTGATTTATTTTTGTCTCCTGAATCATAAGGATGTCTCTTGTGGCATTTTACTTGATGGACGATCCCATTCCTCTACAATTCCAGGAGATCATTATCATTATTTACTTGTTGGGTGGTGCATGACTCCTTTCCCTCTTGTCTGATTTTTTCGTTGTTTCCTAAATTCCTTCCTAAGAATGTTTCCATAGGTTGTTGTGTTTCTAATGCCATTTCCTTTGCTACTGCTTGATCCCCGATTTCTTTGTTTGTCTTTCTTCCTGATTTTTTTTGGTATTCTATATTTGGGGGTACCTCCTTTGATTGCTTTATGGTTAAGATTTTGTCTACTGAGGGGGGTGGAGGGGTATGAGTGTTCGAAACCAAAGGGAATGAGGGGGGTTTGGAGGTATGTTTTGGGGATATGGATCTGGATCAGGATGTTGGTCTAGGGGATGGCAGGGCTGAAGGATCTAGAGGCTCAAAAGGGTTAGTGCTAGAAAGAAGGTTATTAACTTTTGGTGATGGAGGATGGGGGTCAGAGGATGTGGAGGGATATGAGGAAGAGAGAGTTGGTTGTTTGTAGGCTGTCTTCTTTCATTTTACCTATTCCCATTTGTTTTCTGGATCTTCACCCTTTTAATTTTCATTTTCTTTTTTTTTGTACATCTATTTGCAAAATGATTGTATCCGTGACATACCTTTCATTTGAAGGGGACTTGGTCATAATCTAGCTATTGTATGTGCGTCCACTGGCCCACTTTGATTTTTATGGCTTTTGGTAGCCCTTTCCCAAGATCCACTTCTACACATATTCTGGTGCATGCATACATATTTTCCTTTGGCTCGCACCTGTCTATATATTTCACAACTATGTTTCCTATTGCTTTGACTGAATCGTTCCCCCAACAGTGAAGGGGAAGGTGTCGTAGTCTGACCCAAATGGGGGTGTCATTGGGAACATCCATTTTTGGATCAAAATCTGGTGTCCATCTATTTAGATACAAACCCCTAGTATCCATAAAATATGGTCCATTCCTAAATATCAGATCTTGATTCTCCTTGGATTCAAAGTGGAAGGTGAAGTAACCTCTTTCGCAAAACCTGATTGAGATTTTCCCATCTATTGACGCAGTCCAGTTCCTTTCTACCCATTTTTGCACAATTTTGGGTGATGGCCATAACCCAGTGAACTGCCCCACTAATCCATGCTCTGCTAGGGAAAGTGTTGCTCTAAAGGGAAAGGCAGGGGGAGTGAGATTTCAGGAATATCTTCCATTCGTTTAATAAACTTGGTGGCTGATGGTCTATTCTTTGTCGGGCCCATTGTAGAAATGAGAGAGGCAAAGGCTTTTGTTGTTCTTTCATTTTCTTGCTACTGACCTGACGGAAGCTTTCCGTCCTCTAATGCATCCATGGAGCTCAAGCCCCTGTAGCAAGAGGCAGCTGGGGGGCAGCTGCGTGTAACTACATGTTTCTACCTGTGATTGTTCGCTAGGGTGCACAACTCTTTCAGCAAGTGCGCTCCTAGAAACAAGTTCTCAACTTCAACTACTCAAAGTTATAAATAGTTATTTATTACCTGAATAGAGAATTGATTGTTGGGAAGTGAAATTTATCACAATATGCTTGAATATATTAATGGATAATATATTCCCATATAAATAGTTCTTTATTACCTGAATACAAAATTGATTGTTGGGGAGTGAAATTTATCACAATATGCTTGAGTATATTCCTTAGATAATCTACCAAAAAAAGATTATTTTTTCCTTAATTAGTTCTTTACAGTATGGATATATGTTGTGCCTTAGATTGAAAAATAATAAAAATATTCACATTAAAAAAGAATCAAATTAAGAATAATGATAAAAGAATTGAATTTGTTTTTATTTCTTTAGTACAACAAAGATGTGTAATTCTTTAACTACCTAAGATAAAATTGAGATGACATTTAAATTAATATTCATATTAAATAATAAGTAAATAAATAAAATATTTTAATGTTGATAATAACTAAATTTTATTTCAATTTGAGAGATATAAAGTAATTAGAAAAAAGTATTGTTGTCTTTTTACTTTTCAATATTTGGAAGATGTGTAATTCATTCATTTAAAATTATTTTAGTACCAAAATTCGATAAAATATTTGAATATTCATACCAACTAATATATTTCAATATCTACTCTATACATATTTAGACAGAGACACAACAAAAGAAATATTTTGATGTTGATAATATATGAAATATTTCAATGTGAACCTTAAATAAAATAATTTTATATATATTTTTTGTAAGAATCTCAAGAAATTCATCTTGGCAAAAATGATGTAAAAAATTTACACAACCATAATAATGTTGATTCTTCTAGCGGAACTAGGTTTTGGACCATCTTCCCACCATGGGGAAACCAATAGGTCATTGGTTGAAGGATAAGGTCCTGTAAACATTCATGGAGACTATTAATTCATTAGAATTAACAGCTTCCTTATGGAAGCTTCTTTGGCTTGTTGTTTCTTCCATAACTTTCTGGCTAGTAAACTTTTGACGCCCAATGCCCACCACCTAGGTTCCTTAATTCATCAGCTTCCATGGAGGATACATTGTGCAGTATGCTTTCATTAATATTTGGAATGAAGAGATTAGTTTTTTCATCAATATATACAACATGGGGATGATGCTCATGACCACATCCATCGACTCCATTGCTTACACATATACTCTCCTGATCCATAGTAGTGGGAGGGAGAATGAGGAGGAGGAATTTAGAATCACTGAGGGAATTGTAGCTTTTCTTTTCGAAGGAAATATGAGTATGACAGGGTGCGTGAAGAATCACGAACAAGTTGGGTCACAAAAGAGCCAAGAAATATTTAGACAAACAATATGTTTTTGATCGCCAAGTAAGTGAATGAGGCATTAGTGTTAAGTATAAGTAGATCACACAAAGGATATGGAGCAGTGGATTAGGCATCATGAAAATCGATCGATTAGCATACGAAGTTGGTATCTTAAAGTCATATGAGAGCCAATTTCTGTGTCAATGCATCGTGGTGATGAATTCTTTCATGAAAATGATCAATTGCCACCCAAATTAGGGGGGATTTTATATCAACTTAACATTTATAAAGAGAAAAAATTGAATTTAAAATATTTTTTCCTTAGTTAATTTTTTTTCCACTCAATAATATCAAGGAGATGTTAAATTTCTTTAATACTTAATAAAATTTCATATTAGACATTTTGAAAATATTGGTGGTGAGAAGAAATTTAGTGTAAACAATAAATGAATAAAGTGAAGGATATTCCACATTTAATTAATTTGTGCTTTCTAATTCAATGACATCATGAAGATGTATAATTCCTTCAATATTTGATATGAATTAGAATTCAAAATACATTAACAAAAATGGAAGATTGGCAAGTATGTATTTTGTATATAAAATAATTGAAAAAATTATAACTAATGACTCAAAACTTTTAACAGTGTCTATCTCAAAATGAAGGAGATGTGTAATTTTTTCCTTATTTATCTTGCAGTTGACATACGAAACGAATGTGTGTGTCTTGTTTCTATGTTGTAGTAGTATAGATAAACATCCAAATTTCAACTATCTATATATTATATTGGTAAATGAAAAATAAAATTATGATTAAAACATTTTAATTGTGCGTAACTCAAAATGAAAGAGATATCCAGTTCTTTTTTCATTTAGTTTGGAGTTGACACATGCAATTAAGATAAGATGAGTGTGGCCAAAAATGGGGGATTGATGGGGGCAAGGGCCATAGACAAGTTGGGTAGGACACCCAAAAGCATCTAGATACATGTGAATTAGATTATTGCCTGAACGATTGCTTTTCTTCCAGAAGATGATTTTTCGAGTTATGGGAGTTTGGGAAGGTAGTAGGGAAATGTTGGCTATGCATAGACCACCAACCTATGCATGCTCATTTGAGTGGTTTATTTAGAGTGAACGTATAATGCAAGCTAGAGGGGCTTGTGCTTTGGTCAGTATGGTGTGCTAGCTTGCACAGTTTGGCACCTCAGTGAGCTGAAGGGTGGTGAACTATCCTTTGGATGGTGAGACATGGTGAGGACAAGAGAACTACTAAATTTTCTTGTCAGAGGAGTTAAAATGGCCTGGTTTTATTCTCTTCCTTGTTTAGTAAGAAATATGGCTCTGCCTCTAGGCCATAGGAGTTCATTTGTAAATGGAATTTTGGATTTGGTGGTTATACGTTCTTTTTGGGTTTCCTCATATTTATGCTTTCAAGAATTTGTCATGGTCCTTGTCATCTTTAGTGGTATTTGTTTCACATATCTATCGCCAAATTTTCTTAGGGTTGAGAGATGTAGTTTGAGGTCTCAGGCTCACTACCTCTTTCCTTGGTTTTTTTGGGGTACTCTATTCAAGGGGAAACATTGTAATCATCGGGGTGATTCTTTAGTGATAATTATGGAATAATATGTAGTTTTTGACAATTTTTATCTTGTTGAGTTTTGAAGCAAGATTTGATTACCAAGCTACACCATTTGGGTGGTTTAATTAAATTAGCCTTTGTGTTCTGGATTATATAGTGGAATTCCTAGACGAAAGGGGTATGCCATGCAAGGTGGGTGAGCTCATGATGTCCTGGTTGGCCATTGCAGGTGGGTAGGAGAAGTTGACAGTGATGGGGGTGTTTACACTATTTATGAGGGTGAATTGGCTCATGGACATGTTTCATCACCTAGCCATGTGGAAGCACCAACATATTTAGAATGTTTTTATAGTGAGATGCGGTTTTATTGCACTGCTAGTGGAGCTAGGGAAACAGAGACATGATGACTCGAATGAGGTGACATTCATGATTGACTAAAAACATAATAAACATGAAATTTTGGACAAGGCGACTTCACTTATAACGATCCAAATATTGACTAATAAGTCGCTAGATCATATAGAGGGTCAGATTGACCACCTAGAGATTCATGTTTACGGGGCACCCTAGACCCTCCAACATTTTTTATTTTGGATAGGAATTGGCACCTCCTCATAATCTTTGATGGAAGTTCTTTTCATCTGTATTATATGTGTTTTTTGGATGCTTTATGCATTTATTTTATGGATACAATGTAAATTTTGGCACTTTTGTATCACCTTTTATATCTTTCTCCTAGTTAATAAATTTGGTTGGAATGAAATGTGGGGAGAAGCATACCTGAAAAAATTGTTGCTCTATTTCAAAGAACTAATAGAATCAATTGATCGAAAAAAAAAATATGAAGGGTAAATTTCCAGTCTGGGTTATAACCATAGCTTTGGAAAGGTGGTTAGACTCATGGTTTTCACATTTCATATCGTCATAGATTTCCATTGAAAATATTATGCCACTCCTTGTTGGAGTTACATTCAGATGTTTTGATAAAATTATAAATAGTTGGAACCTTTAGTGATTAAAGAATGACAAAGTGGATTTGAATATCATTTACAACACTTGATACTACTTCATTTTGTCACATTTTGCAATACTTTATTCGAATTTGTTTACCCTCAATGTTGCTTACTATTATATAATTTATGGATGCTAATTTTTGTGTTGTGGAAGCACTTCTTGTTACTTTAAAGAATTTATAAAAACATTCCAATGCACATCATATAAATAGTGATATTTGATTATTTCACAATACATAATATATTAATCTATTATAACATTTATGATAAAAAAAAATTGTCATATTCGATGTCTTGGTCCATCCCTCAGGAAAATAGTGTCACATCCATAGTTTTCCATGTGATTTATAATCATATCATTTAGATGGCCATGATAGTAGTTATTTTCAGTACATGTCAATTGAATAAGTGATTATACTCTCCATATAAATATGCATTTTATTTATACCTTATTGATTGTGGATATTATTCTTCTTCAATCTAATAATTTATTATACACTCCATATAGTTTTACTTTTACTTCTCAATTGAATAATAATTTTGTTCTTAATATAGCAAAAAACATATTTATTGTAATAACTATATTTGAGATAAGTTTTAACCTTATCTTATTCAAAATTTAATTATAAACCAAAGAAATCGAATTTTAAATTATTAAATTTATAGAACATGAAGTTAATTTTCTTTTTAACACTAAATTTATGAAACAACAAAAAACTATTTTAATATCACATCTAATATTTTAGGTATTTTTATTGTTTTACATTTAAAGCCATCATAATCTATTAATGCCATCTCTAAATTCCTAAATACTTTCTTTTTGGTATTTAATTCGATAATTTGTACCCCTTATTAATATTGTTGTGCCCTTATTGTCCCCATACTGTTATTAATGTGCCCCATAGAATCCCTCTATTGATATTTTTGTGGCTTTATATTATTATTGTTAGGTCGGATGGGTTATATTGTGACTCCTTAGACTCCTATATATAGAAATGAGGTTTTATCATTTGAATCATCCAAGAATTGTTCATTTATGTAATGTTCATCAATTTTTTTTCTTTATTTATTTAAACATATACATGCTTTTTTCTATCTTTATTTCTTTATTTTTACTTTCTATTATAATTTAATACCTTTTTAAATATAAAATTTTACTTAATTGCAACTTTTTTAATTTTTAAATTTGTTTAAATAAAAATTAATTATAACAAAGTCAATAGTATTTTTTTTTTATTTTAATTACACTAAATACATGCATATATTTACTTAAATTTTCAAATGAACTCAAAAACGTGTCAAGATGTGAGGTAAGGGCTAATGAGTGCTCCATATTATCATGTACAAGCCATCAAAAGTATCTTTATGCCAACACATCGTGACCGAAAAGTTCCCTACATCACCCTTAGAAGAGGAAAAGGGCTTATGTGGAATTAACTTGCTCAAGTGTTGGTGCTCAAATGTGATGTACAAGCCCTATCTTGTAATATTAAGGATGACCATCATCATCTATTAGGTGGTGATGAGCCTCATCATTAGGTAACTTTATGGACCTTCATACACTGCCAAGCTTATTTAAATCAACTCTTGTCATAATTCCTTACATATTTTGGTTATATTTTGCTTAATGAGATGAGTAAAAGAGAGATGTTATGTCTAGTGGACTAATGTGAATTGGTTGCAGGTTTCTGAGAGAAAATCATGGAAATTTTGGCTAACTAAGGGCAAAAACACGAATGAGTCAAGGAGGAGAGATTATAGGAGATAGATCCTCCTCATTTAATCCTCACTCATTCGAATTTTCCTCCATCAAATCAAACTCTCTCGGAGTTACAAGTAGCCAAGTCATGAAGATCAAAAGACAATAGAGCGAGTGACAATTAATGAACCAGTTCATCTTGAGTTTGGGAGACGTGCCTCCCTACATTTAAGGAAGTAGTTGGAGACTTCAGTTGTATAAACAAAGAGGCCTCTAGCCTCATTAGAATTTGTATTTTTTTATGTAAAATCACTAGGCATTTTTGAGTTCAAGACTTGTGGAAGACATTGTTATGCAATTTTCTAATATGATAATGAGAATGAGCATTTCCTTGATCAAGAAGTGATTTGAATCAGAGGGCTGAAGCTCTTGAGATAGGGTGCAACCCTAGCAACAAACACTCCTCTTCTTGTATTTGTATTCTTAGTTGATTTCATAGATTAATGGTTGAATTCTTTTTAGCATTATTTCATTGCAAGTAGTTATGGATTTGATTAGTTTTCTGCCATTTGTGCATTGCTTTAACAATAGATTAGGAAGATAAATGAATATGAAAACGCTGATAGCAGGTAGCTTTGGATGCACTTCTCCCTTCAGGGACAATGGTTTCAGGAAAGAACTACTATGCAACCCCCAAAAGACATAATTCTAATTTCTTATGGAATTTAGGGTTTTCTACTACTTAGGCCAACGTTTTACCAGTTTTCAAGAGTAGGATTTAATTGTCATTTCTGATATCTTCAGCCTTGCATTATATCTCATAAAGGTTTCATATTATTATGCAAGATTTTCCATGGATGAAATAGGCAACTAGATAATGAAATTATGTTTTCTTAGTTGATTGAAAATTTTTCTTGTTTTACATGATCCATGGATAAATTCCATTGATTGATGCAGTGCAGGAGTTTCACAAGTGGAGAGAGATCTCATGACCAACAATCTCATCCTAACCTCATCACTCCATGATTATCATTTTTTCCACTAATCCCTCACCAAATTAATCATTTCATAAGAACACTTCTCCAAGTTTGTTGAGCAAATCCAACCATTTCAAAAACTCTTTTTTGGTCTTTGAAGGAGTTCTAACCCCTCCCTTGCCTCATTTCTCCCACCATTCAACTTCGTTGAGCCTTACACCACCTTCCAAATCCCTCCTCTTGCTCTCAACCAGATCCTGTAGGAATACAGGGGATCATGTAGTAGCATTAGGACATCCTGTAGGAGGCATTAGGACATCCTATCAGACAATCTATAGTGGCATATTTTAAGGCCGAACTATGGAAAAATCACCTAGGAAGATAAGAAAAGAGGATTTAGCATTCACATTGTCACAAAAAATACAAAAAGGAAAAAAGAGTTATTGTGTTCATTTACATGCCCAATAGTAGAATGTTTGGTTATTTCAGATTACATACCTAGGACAGTAGGATTACACACATTTAAACTTAGCCATATGGTGTTTCCTCTTCTTCTAAAGCTTTGTTATAAGCAGTCATCTGCTTTTATGCTTCCTTGATTTTTTTTACCGTTGTTTTTTTGTTGAGTTCATAGTTTTTTGCTTTATGGATCTTTTTTGGACCATCGTCTTATTTGTTGTTGTGTTTGTTTTCAATATTTTATTTTTTTGTTTAATATATATATATATATATATATATATATATATATATATAAATAATTAATATATATATATTGTTTTTAAATATAGATATAACAGATATAGATTTTATTTATTAAATAGATTTTTTAATGATTTTTTTTTATATATTTTAAAAATTAGTTTTTAATTTCAATTTATTATTTATTTGGAAAATAAATACAATATATGTTTTAAATATTATGTTTTAGTTTTGACTACTATAATAATCGTCATTATTATTTAATTCATGTTGATTATTATTTAATTCATGTTATTACTATATTAATAGTTTTAATTTTTGTATTGTACTTTTTTATTCATAATGAGATTCTCTTTTGGTATAATAGCATCACTGATATTTGAAAGACATTTCGAAGGAGCTAATGTGGTTCGTCCGATGGTTTGGGATAGGATTCACATTTTGAATTTACTCCGTAAAGGGTTTCTATTTTATGTCCACTTTCTAAGTTTGAAATTTTGGCTTGTTTTATTTTTTTGCCAAATTTTTTTTTTGCTTTTTAAAATTTAATTGTTTTTGTTAAAGTATTTAAGAAAATAATTAGGATTTTCCTTTCTAAATTTAGATGTTAATTTTTTTATTTTTTTTTTTTTTTTTTTTTTATTTTTTTTTTTTTTTTTTAGGTTTTAAGAATTTAATTAATATTTCTTTAATTGTATTCAAGAATGCAAATTATACTCTTGTTTCTAAATATAGTGGTTATCTTTTTGCTTTTCTGAGCTTCTAAGAATGTAATTACTATTTTTAAAATTTAATTGGATGTGTCTAAGAAGTGACAGTTGTTATGTTTTCGCTTTTCTAAACTTTCTAATTTTAGTCATCATCTATTTAAGAGCTAACAGAGGGATATGGATATGCTTTAGTCGTCATGTGTTTTATTCATACTTGTTATCACAAGTTATAAGAAATGTATTTTGGTGCAAAACATTTTAACTAGAAAAAGCCTTTTATACCTATAGGTGGCATTTTATACCTATAGTTAACCAAAACAAGAAATATAAAAATACATAATACTATTTGAAAATAAGACAATATATAACAAATTCATATGAAAACTAATGAAAAGCAACAAATAGATCTCACACACATAGGTCTGTTGATCATTGAAAATTAAAATTAACATTGATCTTCATGGAAGGTTATGCACATTGCTATCACCAAAATGAAATTTCTTCTATAACAAGGAATATCTCAAATTCTTTTTTAGTACTTGTAATGTAGAAGGCATCACGATTCACAAGGACAACAATCACAAAAAAAGGGGATGCAAAAAGCACACCAGCAGTTGGCAGTTCGAGTGGGGCAAGTCTATGCAACATGTGTCATGTATGGATACTTCTTGAGAAGAGTTCACAAACACTTCCAACTAGAGAAGAGCATTAATATGATTCCTTTTGTCTCAAATGAAGAAAGTGATTCTCAACAGTTGAATTACACCCACCCAGAATTAGAAGGTAGAAATTAGCAAGAAAATTCAGCTGTACAAGGTGGTGTGGCTGGATAATAAATAATGAATAAAAATCACACACGATTATCTCCCAACACTGCTAACACCAGATGATTAGGATAGCCATGAATATTAACATGCATGGTTCCATGATTGTTATGTATGCTAACAACTACATACGGTTGAGAGTGGAGGTGGGGAACTAGAAGTCGAAATTTCAATTCTCAACAACTGTACATTTCAATGTTATGGTTCTAATTACATCACCCATAAAATTATAGACATGCATGTGTGTACATTTCAATGTTATGGTTCTAATTACATCTCAAATAAAATTACAAACATGGAAGAGTGTGCATTTCAATTGTTTCAAATACTCTTATTGTGTGTTTTGCTTTAGGAAAATAAAAACAACAAATGCCTCTATCTCTCTCTCTGAGTTGTTACATGCCTTTATTAGTGGAATATTTTTCTTCATCTATTTATCCTTCTTTTATACAGTAAAAAAAATACATTAAACAACGTACATATGTTTCAAATCATTCCATTGCATCTCAAGTCAACTTGTTATAATGAACATAATATTGACTAGTCAACACATATAAACATATTATCACATGACATTGTAAAGTCATCACTCATTCTATCTTATTAATTATTATTGTCCTATATGGATTTATATCTATTGTTTTTTGTATGTTGTATTTCTCTATAATAAATTAACATTATTCATTTCACTGTTGCAAACATGTGATATTAGACGTCTCTAGGATTAAAATATAGGTAGATATACTTTGATCAATGTCATTATTGTATAGGGATTTAAAAAATATTTTGATTGATTGAATAACCTCCAATTTTTTTATCCTTCAAAATGCTTGTTTATATTTTTGTCAAAATAAACAAAGTGAATGAAAATAATCAATTCACTCAGTGTGAGTTTTTTCTAGTGTAATTAAATTGCTTTGTATATCATGACCAAAAACTTGTGTTTCTACTCTAAA
>APFE031429366.1:135719-147581 GCA_000404065.3 Pinus taeda | reverse complement strand
CCGAACTGTGTTACAATGAGGCTCGAAGGCCTATTTATTGTTGAGAAGCAATGGAAAACCCTTCACATTCCAAAACCGAACCCTAGAAGATGAAACGCCAAATTGTGGGCCCCGTTTTGGGTAAATTGGTACATCAATTTCCCGGGGTCGTAACTTTGGCATACGATCTCCGTTTGACGCGTATGATAGCTCGTTAGAAAGATCTATCCGAGAAATACCACTTTTGGGAAGGGAAACAATGGTCCATGGACCCATGTTTCCCCCAGATTTCCCAGAAAACGTCGTTTAGGGCCTCAAAACGGCTCCGGAAGTTCAGGACCCGAAAAACTGCTAAAAATAGTAAGTTGTGCTACAATTTAGGAAACTGAAAAAGCTGAAACAGACAATTGTGGGGGTCCAAATGGGATAGGTGGGTGGCCACCAACATCCACCTGGATCAAGTACCCTGTTGCATTAAACCTTGAAACTCAGTAAAGTTGGAACCTGAACCTATTGCGATGCCGATGTTGGCGATGGTTTCCTTCAAGGATCTCATTTGTTTCTTCAACTATTTGATGAATGGCTGCAACTCCTCCTCGACCAAGAATTTTTTGGAATCCATGATTGTTTCTTCTAATATTGGTTGAGGTAACATCCCATCAAAGAAGTAGATGTGTTTACCTTCCCGAATCTCCCCGACAATTCCTAGCCACGAACCGACCTTTGTGTGGAAAGATTAGACTCTCAGAATAAAATTTTGGGGCCACATATGGAAAGTATGGGGGTGAACATAGTGTGGCCTCACCTAGGCGCTCCCATGACTAACACCGGACCAAATCTCTAACGAATATTCATCAGGTAGGGACCCTGGAACCCCCAAAGGTCTCCAAGGCACATACCTGAGGGTAAAAGTTTGATCCTTTGTGATGGGAGCTAGCTTTTGGACCTCTAGTGGTCACCATTTCCTCATTTCCATAGCAAGAACGAGATATTCGTAAATAAAATGGGTGGACCACTTTTTATGGGTAAAGTGAAATTGCCCCCTTAGAAAGGTGTTGAATGGAGAAAAGATCCCTTGCTAAGGGTTCCATGCATTGGCATAGGGAGAAAAAATTTGGAATGAACTCACGGAGGAATACGACATATTCCCCTATTGGCCAAAAGAGAATTGATTCCTGGCTCCAAGTCCACAAATAGTTGGGTTAGTCCATCCTTGGAAAGGATTATAACTTTGACCCATGGAGGGAAAAGGTATTGACCTTAAAGATGGGTTAGAATGTGGTATATGACCACTCCCAAAAGGGAAACCCTGAAAAGATGCTGACCCACTTGCCATGGAAGTCATAGACGTGGAAGCAGCTGATGGAAAACTTAACGGAACTGAAGTAATTGTGCTGGTAGGCATAACAAAGGGGAAAGAACCAGTGCTAGAGGAAAAATCTTGGGTGCCCCCGCTCGAAGATGGAATGGGGGTAGAGACAAAAATTGTAGTGCTAGGAGTGATTGAAGGTATGGAAATTGTACCTACTCCTTGTACTGATAAAGGATTTTGTACACTAGTAGCACTCATAAATGAAACCACCATCGAAGGAAAAGATCGAAATAGACTAGGGCTCGAAGACCTATGGTTCAGAGTCCCGACTTATAATAAAATGTCTGGATAATCAGGAAGAAAGAGGAGAAGAAGGAGTCAAAGGAGACTTAGGGAGTTATTCAACCTCTATAACATCTTCCGATTGGAAGAGGACTCTAGAAAGGACTGGAGTGTTCCTCTCCAAATCTCGACTTACATTAAGTCTATTCTGTGAATCAATAGCTTGAACCGGAGTATCAATCTCTATTGTGTCTATTGCCACTGACTGGAAATTATTGGCAGAATTGATCCTACGCCTTCTAGAAGAAGGCTCAACACTCATAGGTGAAAGCCTGCGAAGCCTCCTAGATCGACGAACTGGTCGATCAACCACTTTTAATTATTTTAAGAGAACTGATTAAAGAGTCAAAAATTTTATAAATCTAGGCCAACTAGGAGCAAAGAGCACCCTCTAACAAAGTCCCTAAAATATATAGTCAATCAAGCAACTTCCAAGTATTTCCACTCTGGGTGATGAGGATTGGATACCAAAATACAAGAAATTGAAATCAAGGACCTTCCAAAGATAGTCTGAGATAATGATGACCCAGGGCTGCCAGTGAAGTTAACATAAACAATTACGTTGACCTCTAGACAAAAGCATTCTTCGGTGCAAGTACCCAAGCTTCGGAAGGGTACCCTCCAAAAGTACTAATGAATGTGATGCAACATATGCCTCAGGTGCCGTAGGATTCCTCTCCACAGCCACCTATGTGATCCTTAGGAATAGCAACTACGGGCACCAGTTCGTATCAAAATCTGGGTAGAACAGTCTTGGGGCGGGATCCAACAAGTAGGAGAGGGGGTATCTCTCCTCCTTGTCTTCACTCTCCCTCATGCTTGACTCCCAGTCACGGAGATTTCCCAATCTTTCTAATGACACTGGATTTCACTCATTATTAAACATCTATGTTTAATAGTTTGAGTGGCCTTGGCAATATAAATCTCCACTTACCTATTCCAAGGCCCTAAAGAGCTAGAATTGTTGGTGTCATTAATGACAAATTAAAAAATGTTCTAGTTCTTTTTAATTAAGCGCTTGATTTTAAAGGGTTTCTCTTTAGGTCACGGGTATAATGAGAGTGAAACTTATGGTGTTTTGACGCAAAAATAAAAATAAAAATCAATAGAAACTCAACTATATGCAAATGCAACTATTTTCTTCGATGAAAAGATATTTCTACTCGGTTCTATGAAAAACTTGTATAAGCAAAATATTTCTTTTTTCTTTTTCAAAAACACACTCCACACACTTGAAATCTAACAAAAAGACTAAAAATGCTTACAGTGCAAATTATAATGATGATGCAATATCCTATGAATGCTCATGTAATAAGAAAATGTGTTTGTTTATAAGGTTAATAGGCCAACTTGACCACAAGGAGGGCATACATTCAATGAAAATATTTCCTTGAAAGCAAGCAAAACCAACTGAAAAAAGTTCAAAATTGCTCAAAAACAACGAAGAAACCAGAAACAAAACTGAAAGGAAAAGAAAGGCAAGAACTATGATTTTGTCTTTTTATTTTTAAAAGAACTCAAAGAAATTTTTGGGACCACAAAAAACTACTAAAATTCAAAGACGAAAAATGAGCATAAAGAGTCCCAAAATTCGCAAGTTATGCACATCACAAATGTAATGATACTTGAAACGATAAAGGACAACAAACTTGCATAGATTGATCTGAATAGAATTACAAAGAACTTCAGCAAACCAAAAGAACATCAAGAAAGACTTAAAAAAAAACCATGAAAAAACAAAATAAGTCAACCAAAAAAGGGAAAGAAAAGTAAAGCAATATGAAAATTGGGTTATAAACAAAACTACAATCAGTTTCTTGTTCTGCAAAGTCATAACAATCAAAAACTTCCACAAGAAGCCTTGAACCCAAATCCAAAACTAAAACCTTATTCAAAAATAAAACCCTAGGTTAACTAGGTTTTTCAACACAAGGAACATTAGAGATTGAAAAATTGCAAGAAAGCAAAGCTTTAATGACAATGAATGACCATAAAATAGAAAAAACCATGAGGAAACAAACTTAACTGGGTCAAATATTTTGAAAAATTAATTTAAAATAAGGTATACACAACTGTGTAAAGACACATAAGCATGTATATGCGACTAAAACATAGGAAACTCACGTTTACACGAGTCTATTTGGAGAAACTAGCATGTATACACTATTGTGTCCTCTGATAAAAGTGTATATAAAGCTCAATCAAGAAAAACAAAAAACCTAGGCCTAATCCAAAAGATCAGACTTGATGCCTAGGAATAGAAAAGGTCATAGACACTATAAAAGCAAGAAACCAATCAAACATGCCCTAATCAAGAAGAAACAACCCAATCTAGGAAAAACAAGAATGTTTTCCCTAGCAGATTCACAAATTTTGTTACGGGTAAAGTCACCCTAGGGTCTTGGGTTGAGAACCCCAACAGAGAAGAGGGTTTACAACATAAAGAGACATGCAAATAGGCAGTCTTAATACTTAAACTACTGAAGGAGGAAGAAGAGGTATTACCCGGAGGTCCTACATTTTAGGTCGTTCCTATAGGGTCCAAACCCTCTACTTCTTCCAATGCCTTAAAACTTGCAACTAATTCAAGCAAAGCATATACAACAACAATAATAGAAAGCATGTTCATGATATATAGGTGTTAGGTCATATAAGCATGTAAGAAAATAATCATTAACATAATATTTCATAAAAAAATCATAACATAGATTAATGCATTAAGACCATAAACATCAAGAAAAAGACAATGCCTCTTTATTGATGTAAACTAAAGAAAGTACAAAATAAATACAACCTTAGTCGTCTACCAGGTCCAAGCGAAACTGTCCTTTAGATCCATCCTACTCGGGCCTCAGTAATCCTCCTCCATAGGTATACACAAGGATATCATAAAGGGATGAAGGACATCTCAAGAAGGAAACATAAGTTTCCTATGGCTTGGGAGTGCAGAATGCACAAGGATTTCTTCTGACTTAATCAGGGATGTAATCAACTATAAATCAATATCTAATATTTTCTTCTCCTTTAGGGCTTCCCATGGAAGTCTATTTATACTTCTCCAAATTTATATTTCAGTTGGGAAACAGTTGGGCCACGGGCTAAAGCAGGTGAGTAACAGATAAACCATAAACTCCCCCAGAATTTAAGGAGATTATATATTTTTTAACGTTTTAACACATATACACGGGTTGGGTATAGGCTGACCCGTGTGTACACACTCTTTATACAAGGAAAAACAACGTATGGGATTTAAGAATTTTTTTTTTAGAAATTGGACCAAGTCTGGAAGGGAAGGGTTGCACTAGGCCATAACAAAGAGCATCAAATCTACCAAGGGTCATAAATGGTGTTATAACACACTTGTAGAAATCTTCATAGGTTTTGAACATTTCCTGAAGGAGGAAAGCACACCAATTCAACTGGGCACCTTCTACGTAATGCTCCGGAACCAAAATTGTATCCTATGTGCACTCATTCTTGGAAAAGTGACGCATCGAATTCCCCACAATAATGTAGCAGAAAAACTTGATTTTTGGGGTGTTGATAAAATCAAAGCGTGCTCCTTTTACTCCTCCCTTAGTATCATAGTTGGTGTAGTAGTCATCATCCCCTGTCTTGTTTGCTCTCTTGCAAGTTGTCTGGAATGTAGTTGAAACAACGTCTCCTCCCACTGATAAACCCATTAACCTTTGAATGTCTACTAAATGAATTGGGTATACTTTATCAAGCCAGAGTGATCCTCAATGCATTATGCTGACCAACGAATTTGTCCGTTACATTGCTGCCAGAGTCATCCAAATCACAGGAATACTTCTCAAATTTAGTAAGGTACATCGTTGGATTCCTCTGAACTTAGTTTTGACTTTGATTGTTGCACTCCCATCTTCCTTTGTGACTTATTCTGTGTAGAAATTAAGTTTCATGGCCAGAAATTGGAAGGATTCTGAGAGATCGTTGTCGACTAGTACAACCTTTTCATACTTGACATAAAGCGGATCCCCTACTCCAATTATTTCATCCAACCCGAGCTCTAGAACATATACAATTTTCTTCGTCATCTTAAAGCGGCGTTGATAAACATAAATTACAGGGGATTGGTACCTGATTTTAGAATGAAAGAACTTATAACCGGAATGCAAACTAAGCAACTCTACCACCTTGGCTTCAAGACTCTGAGGAATTCAACATTGCCATGCATATTAAGTAGACCAGCTCGACACGACATTTTTTACGAGACCTCCTAACTAATTACTACAACAATTTTCCCTATGCATACTCAATCGTGTTAATCCTACCGTCAGGTGAGCTAAACCTGACTCAGATGACACAATACCAAAAAAAAAAAGGTGGAGTTGATGGGTAATTATGTTATCATGATGGAAGATGCTTAGGAATTGATTATTTCTATAATGGGAAAGATTTAATGGGAATATGGGCTGACACCAGAATTATTGTCTAATTATTACGGAAAGGAATCTTAACACGTGTGACTCCCCCTGACCACAATCAGTTGTGGTGTGGTGGAATAACATCCGCAACTGGGAAAGACTTGGAGGGAATGTTATTTGGAAATGTAAAGAAATGACTGTCCAGAGAAAAAAAATGACTAATGATGATGTAACTAAATGACTCCTACCTATTCTTACCTACTCCTACCTATGGTCTCCTTTAGGAGATCCAATAAATTATGAGTAACATTTTTTGATTTGTGGAAAGGTTTCAGGTGTGCCCCATTCACCCGACCTGGTAGAAACACCCTGTCTAGTTGTAGAAGTTTAACAACCCCTGAATCCCTTACTTCCGAAATAACAAATGATCCTAACCAATGCGTTTTAGATTTTTGGGAAACTTCAATAACTTATTGTCATACAACAGAACATGCCTTCCGACTATGAATGATTTCCTCTTAATATGTCGGTCATGCCATGCCTTCTTCCTTTGATTCTCGACCATTTCATGGAAATATGCCATAATCCTTGTTTCATCAATCTTCGGGAGTTCATGTAGCCTTTTTTGAATTTATTCCTCCTCCTCTATCATATGAGTGTCCCGGGCTATGAAAAGGCTGGGAATAGAAAATTCAGTCGGTACCACAGCTTCCCTCCCATACATAAGCTGGCAAGGTGTATGCTTGTGTAACCACTTAACAGTTGTGTGGTATTCCCATAAAGTCACTGGCACTCTCTCGTCCCAATCATCCCAGTTGGATGAGCATATCTTGGTCAAACATTTCTCCAATATCTTGTTGAAGGCCTCTACGATACCATTAGCCTGAGGGTGATACGTGTTACTTCTGTGGTGCTATATCATGAAGTTTTAAAGAAAGGAGGCAACTGTATAATTTATGAAGTGGGTCTCTTGATCACTGGTGAGACTCTTAGGGCACCCAAATATGGATATGATATCCTCAAATATGGACCTAGTGGTAGTATCACAATAAAATCCTTTAACGATGTTGTTTCTGCCCATCTGGTGAGGTACTCTTTTGCGTTGATTATATACCTGGCATGAGAGTGATGTGCCGACAGATTGATAGGCGTTATAAATTTGACGGCCCATTTCTCAAATATCTGCAGAGCACATACCAGTTACAACGACAGTTCATCTTGGTGTGATGGCCTCCCAACCCTTTGGAAAACATCATAGCCTCTGGAATATTCCTTCACATCTTTGAAAACCGTCGGCCACCATAGTCCTGCTTGCAACACTTTCCTTGCAATAGATTTTCCTCCAACATGGCCACCCACAACTCCTGAATGACATTCCCATAATACATCATGTCTCTCATGGTGAAGGATTCATCTGCGCAACACATGATCAAGACCCAATTTATACATTTTCCCAAAATCAATTGATAATCGGCAACTCAGGCAGCCATATGTCTCCTTTTTTTGGCTGTGTACCCATGTGGACATTTTCCTGTAGCTAAAAATTCTGTAATATCTTCTAGGTAATCTGGTACTTCTTCAACCCAGAATATATTGACGTCTAGTAGCTGATCATACAGTGATCCTCCACTTTCTCATGATTCCAGCCGTGAGAGGTGATCAAGTCCCACATTCAATTCAACAGGATTAACATTTACCTAAAAAGTGAATCCCTGGAATAACAATAGCCACCTACAAATTCTTCCTTCAAGTATAGGCTTGTTCACTAATTATTTCAAAGAGGAATTGTCAATAGAAAACTTAGATTATCCCCCAACAAATAGTGTTTAGATTTTGAAGTGAATATACCATTACCAATGCCTCCCACTCAATTGTGGTATAGTTCTTTTCTGTTGTGGAAAATTTTCTACTGGAAAAATAAACTGGGTGGTCGAGGCTCGCCTCCCCTCATTGAGCTAGAACAACCGCCATAGCAATGCTTGATGCATCAATGCGTACATGGAAATATTTGTTCCAGTCGGGGTAGGCCAGAATTGACACACGTACTATTTTTTCTTTCAGTATGTTGAGTTCAACCCTTCCAACCACATGAATCTCTCAACTGTCCTCAACAGTTTCTCCATTGGTGCAGTAATTGAGGCATAGTTGTGGATAAATATCGTGTAGTACCAGATATGTCCCAAGGTGGATCTGAGCTATTTTAAACTTGCGGGTGGGTCCATATTCACTATCACCGCAACCTTAGCAGGATCTACGCATACTCCTTGTTTGCACACTATGTGGCCCAAAAGTGTGCCAAAAGGGACTACAAACATGCACTTCTTGAAATTCAATGAGATATGCAGCTATCTACATCGATCAAACATGATCCTGAGCAGACTGGAGTGTTTCTTTAGCAGACTATAAACTGTTTAGTCATCCATATAGGATTCTAAGACCCTATGGACGTATCTCTAAAGGAGGCAATTACAACTCTTGAGAACATTGCAGGTGCATTCTTAAGACCGAATGGCATAACATGATAGGCGTAGGATCCCCATTCTGTAGTAAATGTAATTTTCTTCTTGTCCTCCTCGGCGATTCTGACTTGGTGATAACTAGAGAATCCATCTGTAAAAGAGTAGGCTTCATTCCCCAATTCATAATCTAGAACTTCATCACTGAATCGTGTAGGAAACAGGTCATGCACACAAGAATTTTTCAAACTGTGGTAGTGCACACAGACCCTTACCTCTATAGCATCTTTCTTATTTTGTATCACAATTAGACTCACCCATTCCGCCTCATCCACCAGAAATATAAACCCCGATGCTATCATCTTGTCTATCTCTTTCTTCACTTTCTCCTTAAACCTAGGGTTCAATCTGTATGGTCGATGCTTTACTGGATTTGCATCTAGTTTTGGCACAATTTTCATCTCCCCTAGGGTCTCCCTTGATATATTTCAGTTCCACAACTGATGAAGGAAACAAATATTCATATTCTCTCAGGAATTCAAAAATATATTTTGTAGTCTGCTCATCCCAATAATCTCCAATTGAGGCTAGCTTTGGTTTTTCATCGGTCCCTATGTTATGTTTTTGCAACTTCAGTGGGAGTAAGTGTGGAAAATTGATTACAGGCCCATCCTTGATGTCCCTTTCCCCTTCAGTTTCGTGGAATGAAAAATGTCATAGTTCCTCTAGATCACCCTCATCTGGATCCCTGTCCACCTTCCTACATGACATTGCTTCATGATACCCGAACTTGTAGATATGCTCTAAGGTCTTTTGATCTATGCACTCATCCATTAGCTGACCCTTTGTGAGCAGAATCTGCTTAATAGCCTACAACTCCTCAATCAGCCTCTTGTCGTTGTCTAAGAAAGAAAAGATGCTGACAAACTGATCAACCAAACTATCCTAGTCCCCAGTTTGTCTCCTTATTTCTTTTTGCACATACCAAGCTTTTGGAAAAGTTCCCTAGGTGTGTATAAAACCATGCATCCACAACTCCTTTGAAAATCCTTCCTGATTCCATCTGTCTTACAATTATTCAATGTTTTCGAGGGTCATATTCCCCCCTCTATTTGGGAAAATCTTGAGGGTACTCCCTGACTTGTCTAAATCTTACTTCTTTGGATATTTTTATCTTCCCCCATTCTCAGAGGTAGTTAGGTGAAATCCCCACCACCTTGCCAGTGTCACTTGTAACACGAAATTTAGTAGAGGTACTTTGTGTTCTTCAATAATAGTTGTATCAATCTTGTTGATAAATGGATTTACTGAATCTATACCATTAAAGATAAGGAAGTATCGTACCTCAGTGCCGATCCAATTGACTCGATAGATTGTGGCACAATGTCTAGTGTTGATCTCATATCCAATCTGTTGCCAATCATCCCAAGTGACCTCTGAGCCAACATCTGAACTCTGAATGCTCTGCCAGCTAATAGACCCTTTGACCCTAGGGTTAATGTAGTCCTCCCTTCTTCCTTCTATTAGTCTATACAATTGATCCAAGAATCCTGGCTCGTCTCTTTCATCTGTTGGTTCTGTGACTCTTGGTCCTTGATATGGATCTAGAGGTTGAATCACCCTTACCCCTTCTACCTCAAAAGTCATTAGTTCCTTCTTCAAGTTGATTATGGCATAGTTTTCAAAGGCCCAGTCTATCCCAAGCAACGTTGGGTAGGGGTCCTTATCTTCCATGATGTCTATTACCTAGAAATATGCATTTGTCTTCACCCCTTCTACATCCACCTCCAGATTCTCCAGTCATGCAATTGGAAGAATACAATATTTATTCTACACCCACAACTGGATTGATGAAAATGTCAATTGATGTTTTCCTAGTGCTTCCCATGTTTTCCTCAGCAAAATGTTAACATCTGAGCCTAGATCCAACATAATGTCCTTAATATGGAACCCCACAATATGAACATCAATATTGAACTCTCTTCCTATTATATTCTTCATCCTCTGTACCCTACTAGAGTGTATTTTGGGTAAGTTAGCTGAGATGACCCCTTCCTCAACCTCCTCTTCTGGGATGGTCACTTTCATACTCCTCCGAAACTGTGCCAACATCTAGTCATCATTCATGATCTGGAAAAATAATCTGAATCAGTCTTCGATGGGTCGAACTACTATGGACGGTGATAGGTCTAGGATCTTACATTTACGAGATTTTGGCTGCTCTTTTTATCTCCCTCCACCTCCAGTAAGATTGTCAAAATCTTTTGTTGCTTCCTTATAATACTTATTTTGTTGCTCAGGGTCATATGAGTGATTTGGGGAGTCCAGTCTAATAACCGTGGGCTAGTCTGTCGCTCCTCAATAAACCCCGGTCTTTTTACTTCCTCGGTTGACTATATTAATATTTGATAGGGAGGATTCCTCTTATACCATTGGTATTGCATTAATTAAATTCTCTCCCCTCTGTTGGTTTCGCTCTTCCCATCTTGCAATCAGTTCTGGACAATCCTCTGTTGAATGTGCATTGACCATGCACTGATAGCACCA
Source organism: Pinus taeda (assembly GCA_000404065.3). Lineage (NCBI taxonomy): Eukaryota > Viridiplantae > Streptophyta > Pinopsida > Pinales > Pinaceae > Pinus > Pinus taeda. The sequence goes on along the minus strand of APFE031429366.1, from coordinate 136,557 downwards.
TGGTGTTCTTGGTAGTGGGAAATCTCGTGCAACATTACCTTCTTGATCACAGTTGTAACAATGAATTGGACCTTTGCCTCTTGCCCTCTGCCCATTGTTCCTCCTCCTCCTCACCCTCGAGGACTCTCATTGAATTGGAAGGTTGAGTGGTCTAACCTATCAACTAGAGCATTTAGTTCCCTACATTGGTCGGTGTGGTGAGGTGTTGAAGCACATAATTCACAGTAATTGTTATTTGGATGGGACATTAGAGTATCCATACCCCCTGCATACTTCACAATACTCCCGCTGGTTGCACCTAGGAAATAAGCCTTGTGATCCTATTTGTGTGACTCCTACTACGGGTGTAGACTCAGGTGATCCTACTAGTGTAGACATGGTACTTGCGCCTCGCCGCCTCGGACATTCTATAGCAACATGACCTTCCACTAAGTAGGTCGTACACCATACATTTGGTCGCGTTGGGCGGGATGGTTGTAGATCCTTCAACTTCTCTATCAGAATTGCAATTTGATGTTGGAGACCCAAAATGGATGGATCATGTGTTGTTGCCCCCCTCCCCGAAACTCTAGTGGGTATCCTTCCATAACTTCTATCCGAGTTGCTTTCTTGGGAGCATTTTGTAGTGGATCAATTTTTTGTTTCGTCAATGGTGTATGAGTTAGAGGCAGTAGTGCTTTGATGAATCAGTCCCTCTGATGATTCATATCATCAAGTAACTTAGTTTATTGATTGCGTCCCCATGCAGTCTTTCAACAACGTAAACTTTGAAACGGGAACTCATACGATTACCTGTTTCGTTGAGGTAGCAAAAAAATCAACTAATTTGAAAAGTGGT
>APFE031429366.1:119596-134866 GCA_000404065.3 Pinus taeda | reverse complement strand
TAATGATTCACATAAAAATTAAAGCGAAAATCACATAATACAAATATTGAACATATAACAACATTAACTGAATACTTATTCTTCTCATAAAATGTCAAAGTCAAAAAATTACTAGTATAACTAATTAATAGTTACAAAAAATGAGCTTGATTTCCAAGCATAATTTAAATTTAATTAATAATATCACGTAATCCAAACTCTTCATCCTCTAGAGTTTCATCATTGTCTTCTTCCACAATATTTTCTGCTTCATTTTGCTCATTTTCCTCTTTTGATGGATCTTTGATGTCTCTGAATCTCCCAATGTATGTCTTTCCAATCATTCGATCTAATGGTGGTTGAGGTTCCTTTGCCATTTTTGCCACATGCGATTCATTAAAATCCCCTTTCCTCAATCCATTTTCTTGCATTGCATCTAGAAAAAATTGAAGAGCATTAATTCTTTGCTGAATAAATTTGCACTGTACTTGATCTTTTTCAATGGAAATGAAATTTCTTCCTTTTTGTAGGCAACATGCTAGTGTTGTACCTAATTATCAAGCACAAAAGAAATAATGAAGTAAATTAGTATAATGAAATTGTAATATCCCGTTTAAGAGATATTCCCGAAACCCCAACAAAACTCCCACCAAATCTGTACAAATGATATAATAACTAGGAAACTCAAAATGATAAAGATAACAATGGTGCAACATATAATAATATAAACATGAAATATAAGCAGATACTCAAGAAATGCAGCGAGAAATGCTAAGCCATTTTATTATACTGAGTAATAGAATGAGTATAGGAGGTGATTAGAAAGATGGCACCTCGACTTGCACAAGGCAAGTGAAGAAATACATTCAAAATAGCAAAGGAATGGCCTCTCTCTGAACTGCGTCCAAGCTGCTGGAGAACTACCGTGCTGCTGGAAGTCAAATGAGGATTTGGGGTTGTTCCCCTCCTCAGAAAAAGCTAAAACTCTGGAATCAGACTCTACTCAAGAAACCCAGAAAAACCCAGAAAGATTTTTTGAAATAGCCAACCCCTGAAAACCACCCCCTTGGGGTTCTACGTTGTCCCTCAAGGCTCTGCGCTGCCACTAAAATAAAAACGCCAAAACTCTGCCTGAAACTCAGCCAAAATCCTCCAATATGCAAGGGTTGATCCCCTGCTCAATCTCCCAGCACAAATTCCTCTGCAAAACCTCAATCCAGAACTCCTGCTAGAAAGAACTACGTCATCCCTATCAAGACTACACAGTCATCCAAGATGCTCAATCCTCCTACCAAAACATTGATGAAATTACTACAAAAATACTGATGGAAATACCTTGCCCGAGCAAGCACTTGAATTCCCTCGGGGCTAAGGGTGAGATCTCCGAATGGAGACACTCAATGCACTAAACAATGCTGCAAACTAGCTAAACAGCCAGTGTGCTCTAAGTCGAAGTGACTATCTCAAATGCACATAATCGAATGACCAAATGAGGGGGATCCTCTCTCCTTTATAGCATTGGCCTCTCCTAATCCCAGGGCTCACCTCCTCCAACGTAATCCCCTCTTGCCACGTGTTCCTTTTCCATCTGCGCAATCCCTCCAAGTGTCTACGTGGGCCCCATCTGTGCATGGTCCTTTGGCCCCCTTGGCTCCCCTTTAAGTCACAACGTTGTGCTACTAGAAAGTGACTTTTTATTCTAAAGTGAGTTATGTCCCCTTTTCCTCACCTTTTTATTTGTAAATAACTATAGAAGGAAAAATTGAGCAAAATCGAATATTCCAATTAGCCATGGCTAATTAGGAATATTACAATCTCCCCAAGAAAAATGTTGCTTGTCCTCAAGCAACTACAGTGATGGATGCTGCAAAATTTTCTCGCTCTCCCAAGTGGCATTTTCATCCAGTAAATTCTTCCACCTCACCAAGAATTCCCGGACTGTCCTGCTCCGCAGCTGCCTTTCCCTGGTATCAATAATAGCCTCTGGCTGCAACACCAAATGCCGCTCATCATCTATGGGTGGTAGCTCATATGTCACTGTCACCTGTTGCCCTAGTGCCTTCTTCAGGCATGATACATGAAAAATGTTATGAATCTTGCTGCCTTGGGGCAGCTCCAACTCATATGCAACCTGTCCAATCCTGCGTATCACCCTATATGGTCCATAAAAGCAGGGCTTGAGCTTCTCAGCCCCCTTTTGCTTCAGTGACGACTGTCAGTATGGCTGTAATCGTAGGTAGACCAAGTCCCCTACCTCACACTGTCTCTCCACCCGACCCCTATCAGCATATAGCTTTTGTTGGTTCTGCGCTGTAGCCACATTGTCCTTGAGAACTTGGAGAATATCCTAACTCTCTTGGATCCAAATCTTGGCTCTCGGAGCCTTGCTATCACCAAACATCACGTTAGCAAAAGACAAAGGGTGATATCTATACAAAGCATAGAATGGTGACATACCAATGGACATGTGATGTGTAGTGTTGTAGCAGTACTCCCCTAGATGCAACCATCTCAACCATGCTTGCTGCTGCCCACTGACATAGTTACGCAAGTAGCCCTTCAACCACTTGTTGACTATCTCTGTTTGCCCATCCATCTGTGGGTGATAACTGGTACTTGGTGTCGACTCCGTCCCCACCAACCTGGAAAAGCTCATGCCAAAATCTGCCCATGAAACGGCTGTCCCTGTCACTGACGATGGTCTTAAGAAGACCATGTAGCCTGAAGACCTCTCTGAAGAATAACTCGGCCACCTATGCTGCTGTGTAGTGTGCGGATATGGCAAAGAAATGTGCGTACTTTGTCAGTCGATCAATGACGACAAAGATACAATCCTTGCCCTGTACCATGGCCAACACTGTGATGAAGTCCATCGAAATACACTCCCGTTTCCCCTCCGAAATGGGAAGAGGCTGCAATAAACCTGCGGGATGGCTCATATCCCCCTTGTTCCTCTGGCAAACATCACACTCCTGGATATGTTGGAGTACGTCCTCCTTGAGGCCCTTCTATGAGAACCTCTCTCTAATGGTCTTGTAGGTTTTGGTAAACCCCTGATGGTCGGCCAATGGTGAATCCTGTGAAGCCCAAAGTATCTTCTTCTTGAGCTGAGATCCCTCAGTCAAGAAGATCCTGTCCCTGTAGTAGATGATCTCATCGACCACCCTGTACCTGTCATCCACCACCTGCCCATATAGAACCTCACATGCAAACTTGTCCTTGGAGTACTCTACTAAAATTCGAGCCCTCTAGTCTGTGTCCAAGCTCATAAGAGACAACGTGGTTGGTCTACGTGAAAGGGCATCTGCGACCACGTTGTTCTTACCCTTGACATACTCTATGTCAAAGTCATATGCCTGGATCTTACTGATCCACTTCTGCTGCCTCTCGTGTAGCTGCTTCTGCTCCAAAAAGAACCTGAGGCTGTTGTGATTAGTCCTCACCCTGAACCTATTACCCACTAAATACTGTCGGAACTTGGCCAATACATGCATGATGGTCAACATCTCCTTGTCATATATAGGATACAACCTCTCATGCGGAAGGAGCTTTCGGCTCTCATAGGCTCTATAGGTGACCTCCCTGCATCAATACTGCACCGATCCCCTCTCCCGACGCATCACACTCCAAAATAAATGGTTGCGTGAAATTTGGCAATGCAAGCACTGGGTAGCTGCTCATAACCTCCTTGAGCCTGTCAAAGGCTCGATGCGCTATATCTGACCAACTGAATGCCCCTTTCCTCATTAGATCTGTCAGGGGTGCAGCAAGCTGTGAGAAACACTTGACGAACTTCCGGTAGTAAGTACAAATGCCAACGAATCCCCGAAGTTCTATCACGTTCCTCGGCTCCGGCCATTCTCTGATGGTCCAGATCTTCTCCTCGTGGACTCTCACTCTGTCCACCCCTATGATTGTCCCAAGTCCAACATCTCCATCAACCCAAACTCACACTTGGAGAGCTTGGCATAGAACTGTTGCTCCTGCAAAATATGCAACACTGTATCAATGTGTTGGAGATGCTCCTCCCAAGTTATGCTGTAAATGAGGATATCATCAAAGAACACCAACACAAACTTCCTCAAGTGATTGCGGAAGATGTGATTCATGTAAGACTGAAATGTAGCGGGGGCATTGGTTAGCCCAAAGGGAATCACCAAGAACTCAAAGTGCCCATAGTGACACCTGAAGGCAGTCTTGGGAATGTCCTGCTCCCTCACACGAATCTGATGGTACCCAGTTCTCAAGTCAATCTTTGAGAAGAACCATGCTCCTCTCAACTCATCCATCAGCTCATCGATCCTGGGTATGGGGTACCTGTTCTTCAGTGTCTTCTTGTTCAGGGCCCTGTAGTCAATGCACATCCTCAATGTGCCATCCTTCTTCTTCACCAACACCACAGAAGAAGAAAAAGGACTCGTGCTCAGCCGAATGGGCCCTAGAGCCAGCAACTCCTGAATGGCCCGCTCAATCTCATCCACATAGGCCTTGGGATGCCTATAGGGGGTAGTAATCTCTGCCTGTTTTCCCTGCTCGAGTTCAATGGTGTGCTCAAACCCCCGGTCCGGCGGAATCTCCCCAAACACTATGGCTTACCGGTCAGGGATGGACTGTATCTCTGGATGTACCATCTGCCCTGTAGTCCTTGCCTCTGATGCACACAACTCCACTGCCCACTCTACGTCTCCCTTCCAGAAGACTGCCTCCATCCGATGAGCCGAAACATTCTGAGGCGGATATGTGTGTTGTCCCCGTATATTCTCATGCCGCCCTGTCTTCTCATCATCCCAATCCATCTCTAGGGTCTTCCAATCTGTCATGACCTTCCTTAGAGTGATAAGCCACTGAACACCCAGTATCATGTTGGTGTTCGGAATATCGACCACGAAAAAGTGGTCATTCAGTGTGTAGGTGCCCATCGTCACTGATAGCTCTGGAACATAACAAGCACACATCATGGTCTAATCTCATGGGATAAAAACTGAAAACCCATCTAAGCTCTCAGTCTGTATACCTCTCTGCTCAACCATCTGTGCATCGATGAAGTTGTGGGTTGCCCCACTATCAACCAAAACTGATACTCGCTGGTCACCTACTGTCCCTCGTACGTGCAACGTCAAATACTTGGGAACTCCTTGCAATGTTGCAAGGGCTCCTCCGGTATGTGCAAAAGCTGCACGACCTACTGCTGGTGTTGGAGGCGGCAAGGGACCCTACACAGCATGACTATCTCCTGCCTCCACATCATCCTCCTCATCCTCTTCCCCTCTACTCTCGAAGAAGAGCTCAATAAAATGTGCTTTGCTAGCAGCACATCTATGTCCTGGTGCCCACGGCTCCTAACAGGTAAAGCACAACCGCTTCTTCTTCAACTCCCTCCTGGCATCATCATCAATCTGTGCTCGTCCTAGATTCCCCTTTGGAGGCGGAATCCTCACATCCTTCCCCTTATACTGGAAAGTCTGTCTCTGGGGGTAAGGTGTCTGGGTCCTGGGTAAGACATCCTGTAAATCCTGGGTCTTGCTGATAGCATCCTGGAGTGTGGCTGGTCTAGTGGATCAGACTAAACCCCGAAGTGGCTCTGCTAAACCCTCAATGTACATGTAGATCCTCCGTGCCGTGGATAGATCCGACACCATCACTGAAACCCTCAAGAAATCTACAGTGTAGGTCTCTGGGCTCTCGGTCTGTTTGAGCCTCGTCAACTCAACAAAGTGCTGCTCTGGATCCCACCGGTTGAACCTCTCTATCAATCTCCTGGTGAACTTGGCATATGTCGTCACTGTGGAGTGTCCGAGTGTAACCATCCCATGGAACCACCAATCCTGGGCCTCACCATCCAAATGTAATGTTTCCACCTTGATGGCCTCTGTCTCCGACATCTGGTTAAGCTGGAAGTAAATGTCCAGCTTCTCCACCCAAGACTTTGTCGAACTGTTTGATGAAACATCAAACATAGGCAAGTGGAATCTACTAGCTGCACGGTGGGTGTCACCATCATGATAATGCCGGTATCCTCTGTGATGGTCGCGGGGTCTACTATCCCACTGGAGATGAACAAAGTCTCTAAATGAGAGAGCCTCCTTGAACTCCTATCCATAGGCCTAGTATTCTGCAAAATAATTGCCCATATGACCGGGCTCTGCCTCCTGCTGGGCTCCGACCCCCATGTCTTCTCCTAAGAAAGTGGGCATGGTAGAGTGTGTAGGGGAATGTGATGCCACCTGTTGAGTAGTATCACGCTACTCTGGCAAATGGTGGGATGCACCCGATCCCTCACCAACCCGAAAAACCCTTGGGCTCTCACGCTGTCTAGCCTCTACTACTGTGAATCTCTGCCCCATCACCTCAATCTGCCTCGACAGATCCTGCATTGATTTGAGGAGCATATCCGCAAATCTCTTCCCGTCCTCATCTGCCATCTGCTCTGCATCCACCCCAGGCTCCTTCTGTTCTGCGTCCACCACACAGGCTCCTCCTGTTCTGCATCCACCACAGGAACATTGTCTCCCTCCCCATAGGTGTTCTCCAACCTATGTCCAATGTCTCTGTATCTCTTACCTTTGTAACATATGTAGGGTTTTTCCTCCGGTGTCATAGATTGCTAGCTCCACAGGCTGAGCCAGATCTATGCTCTGATACCACTGTAATATCTCATTTCAGAGATATTCCCCAAACCCCAACAAAACTCCCACCAAATCCGTACAAATGATATAATAACCGGGAAGCTCAAAATGATAAAGATAACAGTGGTGCAATATATAATAATATAAACATGAAATATAAGCAGATACTCAAGAAATGCAGCGAGAAATGCTAAGCCATTTTATTATACTGAGTAATAGAATCTGTACAGGAGGTGATCAGAAAGATGGCACCTCGACTTGCACAAGGCAAGTGAAGAAATACACTCATAATAGCAAAGGAATGTCCTCTCTCTGAACTGCGTAAGCTATTGGAGAACTGTCGTGTTGCTGCTGCTGTTGGAAATCAAATGAGGATTTGGGGCTGTTCCCCTCCTCAGAAAAAGCTGAAACTCTGAAATCAGACTCTACTCAAGAAACCTAGAAAAACCTAGAAAGCTTTTCTGAAATGGCCAACCCCCGAAAATCACCCCCTTAAGGTTCTACGCTATCCCTCAAGGCTTTGTGCTGCCATTGAAATAAACCCACCAAAAATCTGCCTGTAACTTAGCCAAAATCCTCCAATATGCAAGGGTTGATCCCCTGCTCAATCTCCCAGCACAAATCCCTCTGCAAAACCTCAATCCAGAACTCCTGCCAGAAATAACTGCGTCATCCCTCTCAAGACTGTGAAATCATCCAAGATGCTCAATCCTCCTGCCAAAACGCTGATGAAACTACTGCAAAAATATTGATGGAAATACCTTGCCCGAGAAGGCACTCGAAGTTCCACGGGGATAAGGGTGAAATCTCCGAACGGAGACACTCAATGCACTAAACAGTGTTGCAAACTAGCTAAACATCCAGCGTGCTCTAAGTCGAAGTGACTATCTCAAATGCACATAATTGAATGACCAAATGAGGGGGCTCCTGTCTCCTTTATAGCATTGGACTCTCCTAATCCTAAGGCTCACCTCCTCCAATGTAATCCCCTCTTTCCACGTGTTCTTTTTCCATCTGCGTAGTCCCTCCAAGTGTCTGCGAGGGCCCCATCTCTGCGTGGTCCTTTGGCCCCCTTGGCTCCCCTTTAAGTCACAATGTTGTGCTACTAGGAAGTGACTTTTTATTCTAAAGTGAGTTATGTCCCCTTTTCCTCACCTTTTTATTTGTAAATAACTATAGAAGGCAAAATTGAGCAAAATCAAATATTCCAATTAGCCATGGCTAATTAGGAATATTAAAGACATATAAATTAAGAAAGAAGATATTGAAATTCAATTCTATATAATAAAATTTACCTGAGCCTCAAAATAAATCCAAAACCCAATGTCTTTCATTTGAACATAAGTCTATACGATAATTAATCAATGATTGTGGTTTTTGATAAATGTTAACTATCTCTCCTTTTGTTTCTTTATCTTCATATGTTAGTTTTCACAACAACATCATAAACCAGTACTTGGCTATGACTCTTTCCATCTACCCGATTAAGAAGCATAGACTTATAGCTATCATCTTTTGTCCAACTATCAATATTGATGAACTCACAATCATTTATAATTGGTTGATCTTCACACTTAAGAAGATTTGACTTTTTCCTGTAACATGAAATAGTAAAAGTTCAATTAACTTGTACATAAATAATTTTTTAACATTAATCAAACATACAATTTCAACGTATACCATGTAAGCTGCATCCTTGAGTTTATTTTCCCCGTTGAAGCTTGTCAATAACATTGCCAATTGTGTGTCTAAATGTAATGTCACAACTCTCCATAATGGTGATGATGTGACTTCTACAAATCCCGCAACCACTTTACAAAGAGCTTGATTAGTATAAGGGTCATTATCATAGCCAATGTTTGGGATATTGAAACCATGGGGAATATCTGTAATAACTAGGGAATAATCCCTTTTAGGTATGACTTTAGCAATGTCTTCACAGTCACCTTGTATTACTTGATATTGAATAGTGTTTATTGCATTCCAAATGAAATGAGTAAGAGTTGGACCAAGTTCAACATTCCTAAGACGTCGCTTTCTCAGTCTTTTGATCTTAATTTTTTCAATAAGGCTTCTGAAACTATTTGGTGCTCCATTTGCATCCTTCCTCATCTATAAAATAAACAAATATGTGTATAACTTATAAAATAAAAATTGTTTACAGATGATTAAAAATGAATGTATAAATCAACATACCTTTTTAAATGCAAGATAAAAATATTTTAGTTTTGATGTAGAACTTGAATCTCGGTAGTTGCATACAACATCATCCTAACTATCTTCATTCAACAATTTAACCATTTGTTCTTGTATTTTCATGTAAATTTTGTGACAACATAGATAAGGTAAAAAAAATTAATATAATGATATGTATAACAAATACTACCAAGAACAATATGCTATATTTAAAAGAAAATTATAATCTAGAAATAAGTAAAAATAATTCAACAAGCTTACTTTTAAAATTCCTCACACATTTCATCTAATGATAATTCCCCTGATTTCACAGAGATAATATTGCTTTGACAAGTTTTTCATCCTTCACTCCTTGCAATTCTCTCCAAGGTGTGATAGTCATATCTTTTGTAAGCTATTTCATTTCAGGACCTGATTTACTGCTACTACATATCAATATTAGACTTTTTGACATTTTTGTTTTTAATGCCAATGTTCTCCCACATGCTAAAAATATCATTAATCAATTCCCATATCTCTCTAGTTCTGAATGTTAACTGGAAAATGTTATCAATACTTCTGAATGTATCAGAATTTACTTTGTCGCCTTTTGAATTATTTTTTTCCTCAATTTGATAGCCTATTTCCATACAACATTCCTTTCGAAATTCTAGAGTAGCATTTATCTTAACCCCACCATTTTTTCTTCAAATTCATTATGAAAAAAGTTAACCCTTTAGATGAAATTCATAAACATCCTATATTCATTATCTATATTATGATCTCATGCTAATAACTTTGGTTTTGTATCTTATAAAAAAACATAAATGATACATTTCATTGTTTCAAAACGTGGGTTATTGGGATATTCCTCCTTGAATTGCCTTTGAGCATCTACTGAATGGTTCCCCCCAAGTACATAATAATTGTATTCAAAACATTTTTACTTATCAAATGCTTATTTGTGGGGAACTTGAACTGGATCAAGAAGAAGCGCATAATTAACCACATAAGCATATGGATTGTACCTCATCAATGTCTTCAAGTTGTGAACATGTCGGTGGTGTGGCTTTCTGATTTGATATTTCAATTTTACTTCACTTGTCTTATATATTTGTCTCACATTAAGCTAAAATGTATGACCACCCTCATTTAAGTTTGTCTTTGTCAAGTTATGTTGAATGGAATTTTGTTTTGTTTTAATAATGCCATCCTATAAATAAGCTCTTGGTGTACTAATTTCCCTGCTTTCTTTTAAATTTTCACTAGGATCTTCACTGTTGGCCTTAAGTATTTGAGGATGATCAACTTTAATTTTCTTCCTCCTAATGTTCTCATCATTAACTAGATTAGAGACATTCCTGGGAATTTTTAATTTTGGTCTTTTATGGCTCTTCTCCTTTCTAACATCAGTTCTAATGTCATCCTTAGTAATGGCAACATATTCTTCAACATCAGTTTCAACTTCCTCATCTTCAAATGTAACCTATCTACCTTTTCTAGATTTATCCACTATAGACATTCTTTGTTGATCCCTTGGATGCAGTTTTGTAGCATCATGAATTACTATTTTTTGCTTGTTTTCCATATCTTCTTTCGAACCCAGGTAGAAACTGCTGACAACACTCATAATATCTTGCTCTATGAAATGAATTCCTCCCAACATAATTCAAATATTTTCAATAAAATTATGTTAAACAAAATATCAAATGTCAATAAAAACTAAGTTATAAAAATATAGTGATACAATTACAATAATGAAAAACACATAAATATAAATAACAGTACTTACCATATCTTGTGCAATGCATTTATGATTTGTTTACACATCTTTGTAGATTCCTATGTCGTGTCATACATTGAAAATGATAACTGATATTTAATCCTGTCATGTGACTTGGGGCAGTTTTGTAAGTACATAAACAAATTCATTGTATGGTATCAAACATATGTTTATGACTTTTCCCAGCACCTCATAAAGTCCACTATCGTTAGGGATATCAACATATAGATATATCTGCAAATGTTGTTCTTCTTCTTTATCTTTCACATACCATACATTTTATGTAAGCTTCACTTCTTTTGATTTCTTCCAGTATGAGATCATCTTCTTATCGTTTGAGACACTTGATAAATTTATAGTTATTATCTCAAGTTTGGTTCGGTCAACAGTGTTTTTTGAGGATCCACCTTTAATTTTTGCAGTCTTTGGTCAAGAAAGATTCACATAAATATTCTTTGATGCCATTTTCCTGCATAAAATATACACACACACACACATATATATATCAATAAATTACAAAAAAAACAATAGTCTAAATAAACAAACAAAATGAAACAAAGTCTAAAAACGATAAATAATCATAAATAATAAATAATTTTGTAAAACATAGCCTTTTAAAAAAACTTAAAATTAGAATTAAAAATTAAAAAAATGCAGCCTCCTCCTGCCCACCCCTGTGGCCCAACGGGCCCTTAGGGGTGGGGCAGGAGGAGTAGCAGTGATGAAGAGCATTATGACTAATTTCAAATAAATAATGAATCGTGATTTCCACTTAGTCCTAATCCTATGGATTATGAGAGCAGTAGTGATGAAGAGCATGATGAAGAATTTCAAATGAATAGAGAGTCACTGTTTCCACTTAGTCCTAATCCTATGGAATATGAGAGCAACATTGATGAAGGCCATGATGAAGAATTTCCAATAAATCTAGAGTCACATTTTCCACATAGTCCTAATCCTAAGGACTATGAAAGCAGTAGTTACGAAGGGCAGGATGAAGCACTTAGTCCTAATCCTAAGGAATATGAGAGCACTAGTGACGAAGGGCAGGATGAAGCACTTAGTCCTAATCCTAAGGACTATGAGAGAAACAGTGACGAAGGGCAGGATGAAGAATTTCCAGTCAGTAAAGAATCACATTTTCCACGTAGTTCTAATCTTGTGGACTATGAGAGAAACACTGACAATGCACATGATGAAGAATACCAATAAATATTGAGTCAAATTTTCCATTTAGTCCTAATTCTAAGGACTATGAGGGTAGCACTGAAGAAGGGCAAGATGAAGAATATCCTCCAAGTCAGTATTTCAAAAGCACATATGGTCATAGTGAGGATAATATTCTTCATAATCATGATGAAAATGCTTATACAGATGATGATCCAATGATGGAGATGTTGCGAGCAAATATTGTATCGAGGAGTAGGAGAAGAGATTTTCATATCAATCCAAGATGTTCCAGTTATACAAGGGGTAGAAAATAATATCTCACGAGAAGAAGTTCTTTCAGTGCTCTCATATCAAGTGAATGTTGTCAAAAATATTTCTTGAAACATATGGATTTCAAATTTACATTGGAGAAAAGGAAGATATATGTGTCAATGAATAAAGGCACGCAAAATTCATATTTAGTGGGGTGCATGCAATCTACATTGTCAGGTTATGACTATCATATTGGGTCTTTATTTATCTATAGAAAGGCTTTCACAATTTTCATTCAATGGGTAATTTTCGTCTGTCAAGAATCCAAGAAAATTTGGAAAAGGATCCCACATTTTATTCAGAAGTACATCATAAATGACAGTTTGTGCCATTATTAAATACTGAAATGTCATAGATGAAAGACTTCTTTTCAAAGCATGGAGAGTGTCTGCCAAATAGAGACACAATACATATTCCAGATAATTTTTCCAGATGATAAATCTACAACTTATACAAAGAATATGCAGAAGGTGCTAAAGGAAATGGTCGATTTATTACATATCAATATTTTGTGAAGATATGGAAGAAAGAATTCAACAATGTCTGTATTCCTAAGAAGACAAGAATGGGGATTTGCAGTAATATGCTTCTCTTAAGTAAAAAAGGGATAAATGTGAAGGGGCAGAAAGAGGTAAGCATTCCTAACATTAATTTTTAAAATTGTGTAGTCATCAACTATGAAAACATATTTATTAATGACTTTCTTTTATGTCGTGTAGATTCCATTGTCAAAGCGCTTCAAGAGCATCACGAACAACAAACAAGTGAAAGGAAAAAGTTGTACAAGCATCTAAAGAAGTGTTATGATAATCCAAATAAATATTTGGGTTTGATAATTTATGGTATGGACCAAAAGAAAACACTTCTACCACATTTTGTTCACGCCACAGCCAAATATTTACAGGAGGAAAATTTTATTCAGTATCAGTTGGTTAGTTGTATGGTCTTCAATGGGTAAATGTTGCCAAGGGTATACTTCACACATCGAAATATTCATATTTTGGGTGTGGAGCATGATTATCTTCTGTATTCAAAGGTATCGGTGCATTGGACCCTAGATCGAAATGAGGCGGCAACGTCGCCCATAAAATATTCGCTGCAGGGGGGGCGGTTGCGACCTTTTTGGAGTCCCCCCCTGGCGGGGGGTTTCGGGGGAAGCACCCCCGAAGCTAAGAATAGATGTAAAATTGCCTTGTAAAAGTATAGTAATTTCTAGTCAACTTGTGTTGTTCATTAGGCGGAGATCTGATGGTAGAATTTATGTTTAATTTAGGGTTTTTTTCCCTAGAAGGCAACCCCTCACTATATATGAGGGATTTGTATTGCGTCTATATATATCTATATTCTGAGTGAGGAAGAGAGAGGAGATTGAGAGCGAAGAGGGAGTTACAGTGGATCTGCTGTAAGTTGTATTTCTTCAGTTCGTTGGATAATATAAAAGGAAGGATTGGTTGTTTCTTCATGGATGTAGCCCAAATTGGGTGAACCATGTATATCTGTGTCTCTCTTGTTTTATGTGTTTACATTTCTGCAATATTTTATGTGTTCCATTGCTCTGTAATATATATTTTTCTAACATCTTAATGATGCAAATCTAACAATAACCATAATTCATGATGTGCTTTCTCATTGGTCTGGTAATCTTCCTGAAGTTTTGTATCTACAATTGGACAACACTTGTCATGAAAACAAAAATCAGATTGTTTTTGGATATCTAGACATGCTTGTTGAATTGAGAATTTTTCAGAAGGTAAAGGTTGGTTTCCTTCTTGCTGGGCACACTCATGACCATATTGATCAGATGTTTAGTCAATTTTAGTCACATTGAGGAGGAAGGAAGTTGGGAGCTTGCCATCATTAATTGAATGTGTTAAAAAATAATACATGATAGAGCCTATTTTTGATGTGTTGGAAGAAATTGTTGACATGCGAAGGTTTATTCTAGGATCGCATGGTGAGGAGAAATGCATTGAACAACTTAATGACATTAGCTTCCAACATCAATTTCGTGTCAAAAAAGTTGATGGGAAAACACTAATATGGGGCAAGAAGTATTCAACTACTGCAGAATGGGTGTCGTCATCAAGTTTGGAATTTTTGAAGTTGATTCTAGATCATCCAATATTTGCGTCAAATATATTGTTATTACAATGAGTTGCTGAAGTTCATAACATAATGAAGGGTATAATAGAGATATAGATTATTTTGATTGCCTGGAAGAAATTAAAAAATGTATTAGATATACATATGAGTACTTTGATATTGCTGATTTAGTTTGGTGGGAGTCTTTTTTCAATAATCAAAGTGATATCATTTCAAGAAAAACAACTGAAGATATACCTTTGAAACTCCATTTATTTGGCCACAAAATGTGTCAAATGAACATGAGGAAAGAAACATTGTTGAACGACAAAAATCTCAAGGTATTATTAATTCTTTCCAAGTAGATGAAAGAGAAATGTATAGTGGTTCCAGAAGATCTTGTCGACAACGTGAAGCCATGGAAGACCTCTATAGGGGTTCAGTACATGATATTAAGGAGGGTTGCATGATCACAGTGCTAGAAGATGGAGATCCGAATGGCTATCCGTTCTGGGTTGCTAAGGTTATAAATGCCATTACAAAAAATGAAGATGTTGCAGGTGTTGAAGTACATTGGTATGCCACAAATACACACCCATGCAATGGTGTGTACAATTCGAATATGGTAGTTGATAAAAAATTGGCGGAAAGAGAAAAAGAAAGGGTACAAATATAAATCGTCATCGCACAGACCTCTTAAAATTGGAGGATGTTGACATACTTGTTTATGACTTCAATTAAACAAAGAGAGGAACTCTTTGCTTCAAGACGATAGATATTTTGAAGAGGTTGTTACTAGAAGAAACAATGTTGAGATGGGAGTCTGCTGAAACCGGTCATAGATCCAGAAGAATTTTGAAACGTGAAATGGTGAGCATGCATGTGGACACAGATGGGGCACTATTTGATGGAAGAGATGAATATGGAACATCTTCATCTGAATCCAGTCATTCGTCTGAAGATGTGAATTCTGATGGTGTGCAAGAAAATATGAGTGGTTTTGAGTAATTGTCTAAGACAGTTTATATAATTGATGTTTGCATCGTATCTTGAAATAAAAATTTTGATTTCCATATGGTGTTAAATGAAGTTATGAGTCATTTTTATGTTTGTTGGATTATATGTTTTAATTATGATGATTTT
>APFE031429366.1:66745-119576 GCA_000404065.3 Pinus taeda | reverse complement strand
TACAAGTATTGACATTTTGATTAATTTAGTCATGTAATTTGTTCATAATGTCATGGTTTAAATGTGTTGAAAACTTAAGAGTTTTTAATTCTATAGTTGAAAATTTTCCTTTTTTTTTTCTTTCTTTCTTTTTTAAATGTTATAATTGAAAACAATTAGAATTTTAGTGATCTTTAGTGTCATGTTATTATATGTTTAACAACATGGATGAAAACTGATGAAATTTTAATGCGTTTCAGATCCCATTATTTTATCTTTATCATCATTACTAAAAAATGTTGAAATTATACATGGGAAAGAAAAATGTTATTCTACCAAAAACATTAGTGTGTTTTTTTCTCCAAGAATTTGTTTTTTGCACAAAAAATTTGGTTTTACTACCATTTTTTAAATATCTTGAAAATTAACCCTATAAAAACATTGTTCCAATATACACACTTTTCGTTTTTAGCACTGTTTTTCATGGTTTTTTGGGGTTTTTTTGCTAGAGTTACCGTTTTGAGTTTATAGCTCCCATTTCAAAGTTTACATTATTTCTCCCTCCCGTTGTTTTATCTCTCACAGCTCCGACAACCCTTGCTGATTGATTCAGGGTAGTTTAAATTCTTGTACAAATTCTCTTTTAACATCACCCACAATTAGGTTTTGGTGTAATTCTGACCACTTTATGAACCATATCAAGGCCCTTTCCCTGAGAGTGGTCTGAAACTCGATTAAATTCACATCATCCGGCATTTGGCGGGCTCTCCAAACGGATTCACATAGGTAACAGTGTTGTTCTACGTCATCGTTCCCCTTGCCATAGAACTTGGGATATATTTTGAATGATCCTGCCATTTTTTACTGATTCTGTGCTAAGAACACAAATCCTTGCAATCTGGGTTGCAACGATCCTTGTAAACCCGTACCACTTCTACTAATTCCACTACTACTAGCACTAGATTTGTAATTAACATGCACACTATGAAATCTTATAGTTTTGATTAACTTAGATAGGAACTTGTCAGGATTGTGATAAAGTACCAGGGGAAGGTTGGGGAAGGCACTACCTCATCTACTGGGAGGTAGATCATTATTCCTTTGGACATATCATCTTCAATAAACAATATCTGTATAGAAAAATTCATGTCATATTCTAGGCTTTCCTCCAAGCCTAAGTGGCCCTTTCCATCCAACATTTCCATCTCCACTGGCGAGGGTGAGTCCCTATCACCTTCTAGACCCACTGCAGTTGCAGCCATATTTTCCCCTTCCACTGAGCTTCCTTCCATACTTTCTCCTTCTTCCAGATCTCTCAACACCACTCCTTCTTGGTGCAGTCCCTTATGTTGCCTTTTAATCGTCTATATGGCCCTTTCTTGCCATTTCTTTGCTATCCATGTCCTCATTTGCGCTCTTATATCCTTGCCCTTTCAGGAATCATCTGTCTCCATATTCTTGACAGTCTCATATTTCCTTGCTCGATAAAATCCTTCCCTTTAGGTCCTCCCCCAGTACTAGGTGTTTATGCTGCATGTTTGGGTTCTGGAACACCAGCAAGCCCTTGTAACCTCGATCAAAACATGGCTTCAGCCTTCGAAAACAACAGATGGCTTTCTGCTGCAAATTCAATAATATAACCTTCTAGCATAGCAGTACCCAAAAATATACTTCTCTCATTAGATCTGTATCAAGACGATGTAGCGCAATGTGATCCGCCTTAGTCTAGGTGCGATGAGGTGGGTTTTGTCCACTAGAATTTTCTTTCACCTGAAGTCTCCACATCCATTTGTAAATTTATTTTGGGAACTTTCGCCAGAAGATCTCATACTAGTCACTAGACAGCTATGAATATAGGATTTCATCCTTCAGATTCTGATGGTTCGTCAGTGGAGTTGAGCTTGCTGAGAAACAAACTGGTCCACTTACTCATCCCAACAATGTTGCAGTTCTTTCTTAGAGATCCTCAATACCATATTCCAAATACCCTTTTTGAATTTCAGGTCCTGGAAATGGAACCATTTGTTGGCGCAAAAATAGCAACATGGTTGAGACCTCAGGTTCGGTCACAAGGGCCAACAAGGGTCTGTTGTAGTCTAGCACAATATCGACATTTTTAGCTTACCCATAATGGGTAAGGAGTCTCACCAGAGGCATGTTGCAACCTTAGTTAGATGAGGGTTGGAATATAGTATCAGGGAGAACCATATTAGAGAATACAAAGCAGAGATTATTGAATCATTCTATAAGGAAGTTTGATTGCAACATGCCATACATGTTGTAACAGAGAGACTACTTAAATACATAATTTTTTTAAAGAACCAAAATAACACACATTTAACACACTATGATCCCAATAGCAGTCTTCATCATTGATATGAAAGGTGAATACATTACATCAGGCCAAAGGCCTCTTCATCAACATACATGAATCTAACAAGATAGAATACAAACTTATGGAATGATAGACACAGAGTATTTCTCATAGCTCCACAACACAAGAGGAACTGCATCAACAATAATAATCACAACCATAACAACGACCCTTTTTTGGTTCTCCTTTATTCCTTTTGTCTTGTTCTTCCTTCTCTCTGTGCGCCAACTTAAACTGCCTGCTCTTTCTCGGCTCTTCACCTTCTCCCTTGCTTGGATGTCTCCATTCATCGATTGTACTTGTTATTTTCCCATTCAGTTGCATCTTCTTCTTCTTGTCGTCCCTCTGCAACTTCTAGTCTTCCACAAGTTCCTTCCCTTTTCCCTGATTGTTATTTCTGTAGCTCTCCAATGACTGCTTCTGCCACTTGCACCAACCTTTTGACTTCTCTCCAAAACGTCTTAATAAAAAACAAAGGCCCCAACAATGTCTGTGTGTGTGTGTGTTATTGTAGATACCACAATGAGTTGTGTTATAAAGCTCCAATAAGTGGTATGTTTTTTTTTTAGCAGGATGCCATTGTAAATACTACATTGAGTTATATTATAAAGCTCTGTAGGCAGTATGTTTTGTTTTCAAGGGTTTTTTAGTCATATGTGTCTTAGAACACTGAGGACAATTTCCCCCAAGGGGCAGGGGTTTGTAACAATCCTAGGTTAAAGTTTCATGTAATAAAGGATATTAAAGGAAAAAATAAGACTAAGGTCATGGGATACACATTCCAAGTTGAACGGTGGGAAAACATTATAGTGGGTATCACCTGTGTTTTATTAGTGGCTATGGAAATTGGAAAAGGCATTGACAAAGGAAAAGTGGAAATAGATGACATTTGATTTAGGAAATAAAGGAAAATAGGAGAAAAGGAAGGTGAAGAGACATAAATATTCATGCAAGGGAAATTAGAGAGAAAATTAAGGGAAATGAAAGAAAAAGGAAAAAGGAAAAAGGAAAGGAAGAAACTAGACATCAATGATAAAAATGCACCAAAGAAACAATTCACAAGTTTTGTCAGTTTTAGCTTTGAATCAATTTCAGAGAGGAGAGAGCAAGCAAGTAAAGGCAAGCAAAGGAAAAACAAAGGAAAGAAAATGACAAGCAAAGGAAAGTAAGGGAGCAAAAGGAGAAAATTGGAACAACATCTACAATAGGAAGATTTTGCAGATAATAGGTGTTGGGCCGTGAATACGACCACTTTGTAACACTTATTTCATCCATTTTTACTCTTCTCTATTATATCATTTCTTATAATTTATCATTTAAATCCATTTTATAAATGATTTATGCTCTTATGGATGGATATTATTTATCTTCCTTTATTTCTAATAAATTGATGATTATGCATGATTTTATCCATGATAGTTTTAATAAATTGGTTGTAACATTATTCACCATTTTTAGCCTTCAAGGTAATTTCCAGATGGAAGATTTGGTCATTAAAAGTGCCAACTCAGAAATTCGTTGGAATAAGGAGTGGCAGTTTTGCAGTTGAGATTCTGAGAAAATGAATAAGAATATGGAAAATCCGAAACATGGGTTTTGTCCAGAATGGACCCAATCAACTTTAATTAAGCATGGTTTTCCCAAATTCGGCTTGTACTGAGAGAAACATAGGGTTCTTTGAGCACGATGTTCTTAGATTTGTTGTTGCGGCCGTCCTCCAAATCTCTGTTGCAAAGCCAATTTCGTCTTGCTTTTGTTGAGATATGGATGGAAATATATCTTCTTGTTGATCAATTGGTTGGAAACAATCCAATTTTGTAATAATGATCATATTGTAATTATCGCAATTGTAACCACTCTCTGCTCTCTTTGTATTTAAATCAGAACAGAGATCAGAGAGGGGGATGACTTTGGGGATGGATTCGAATGATGGAATTGAGGATGAATTAGAGATTCAGAATTGAGGTTGGCAGAGAGAATGGATAATGGCTGAGAGATGGAGAGATTTCTTTTTGTAATTCACTGTAAATCTGTTTTGTTATTTTAATATAAATCTAGTTTCCATTCCATCTTTGATCCTGAAGTAACCCAGCAGCATCCGCTAGCGGCTAAGGGCCCAGCCTCTGGTGGATTGTGTTGCTGCTGTATATTATCTCTTTGGTTTATGCGTGGTTTTCATTATCAACTTTATTTCGTAATTTGTTGCATCAATATCCAGAGGAATGAGTTATTGCTACTGTATCCTCGATTGATGGTTGTTTGAGTGAATGATTTAGTTTAGAACATTTCAGTTCCTTGCTGTTCCATTTCTTAGTTGTTGTTCCATTTCTTAGTTGCTGTTCCATTTCATATTTACTATTCCATTTTCTGTTATTTGCGTTATTGATTGCTTTGGTGTGCAGAACGATCTGAAACTGTAGTGGGCATTGGCATTTGCTATCTAATCCCCAGATTGACGATTTGTTCCTTGATTACTTTTGGTTACATCAGTTTCCAAAGGGATGAGTTATTGTTACTGGACCCTTGACTGATACATTGCTTATTTTTCCGAATGAATGATTTAGGCTTCAAGGTATTTTGCTGTAAGTAGATTTTATTTCAAGCATTCATTTACTTTTGCATTTTAAGCACTATATTGCAAAACATTACTTTTGAGTAAATAGCCGCCTCAGACTGAGTACACTCTTGAAATAAAAAGTCGTCCCTGGGTTGACAATTAATGTGAGGTAATTAGGAGTTAAAAAGACACCTTTTTATCGCTCCACAATAGGTTGCATGTGTAATTTAGTTATTGGTATGTCAATGCAAGGTGCATGCATTTGATTATTTGGTTCATTTTCTGTCACTGGCATGGGTTTTGCTTGGATTAACATTGGTTTTGGCATTGAATTCTCATTTTCTGGGTAACCATGATGTGATGGGGTTCATTCTTGGTTGAGCTTTGGGTTTCCAAAATATTTTGGATACAAGCGAGGTGGTCTCAGGAAAATACCAAGGGTTGCGGGTGGAGATGGTTTTCTATAGGAAGCCTTCAATAAGTGGGTGGAGACAGTAAAATTCCTCTTGGTATGATGAAGGAATTCTGAGGCATCCAAGATTGTTTTGGTTTTGTGATCTCTAGACTGATTTAAGTGAGATAATGGTATCTTGAGGGTGGAGGTGGTTTAAAATTTGGATTCTTGTTTGGTTATGTATTGGTTTATCCCATGAGATCCCACATCCATGCTTGGAATATGGCACGGGGATTATTGGTTGAAAGAGAGATTTGTTTCAGCCCAATCTGTTGTTAGGTGGTACTTCGAAGTCCTCGACTTGGTTGGAATTTGCATATGTTAATATGACTTATTTTCTTATTGTAATCAATGAGAACGTGTACTAGTTATTATGTTGATCTTATGGCTAGTTTTTCATGAATTTTATTTTGGTTATATGTTGGTTATAAGCATGGTTGAATGATGTGCTCTTATATGGGTTTTTTCATGATTTGATAAGTTATTGAATGGCTAATGTATGCATAGGCTAAAAAGTGTTGTTGTAGCTACCGTGAGAGGGAATTGAGTCTTCTTAATGATTCTCCGATGAAGTTAAGAATTTCATGATCAGATATGCATTCATGACATGTATATTCTTTGTTTACCATATTTTTGACAAAATGCTTATCGTATGTTTGGTATGTATGGGAAAGATCTAGCCTTGGCATTGTTTTTATGGACTTACTATCAACTTTAACATAGTTTTTGGAAGTTATGGGTTGTTTTTGGTAATGGCCTGTAGGCTAGCCCAAAAAAACTGGCGGTTATCTCACAAACATAGGCAAAAAATTGGGGAAATTTGATTAGAACCACATGGCGGAAGGCTCATGCAAGCGGTTGGAGATTTTCAATCGCATGCACAATGTGTTAAGGGTGTGGTTGGGGTGTAAGCCTATAAAAAACGAGTTCCAGCTTAGGGATTGATCACCAGGGGTGGTTGTTAGATACCTAAGTGATCTAGTGTCCTTGAAGTTTTTAGTGTGTTTCTGATTAGCAAACCCCACTTGCATAATTGGAACTTGGATGTTGGGTCATGTCATTGTAACACTCAACTCATGTTTACCATGGAGAGCTTGTAAAAGTGGGTAAATGTAGGAGGATAATATTACATCACCCAAATTGAATTCCTTGTCACCTAAAAACTTCTTATCGAACCATCATTTAATGTATTTCTAATGGGAGCTAAACTTGTCATGTGCCTTTTGTCTTTCTTCTTCTAGCTTTAGCAAGGTGTCGATCTTGCTTTGCATGATGGGACGAAATTTACGATGAGATTCTTGTGAAAGTTGAAGTGCTAGAAAGTAATGGTTTGGAGGAAAAATTGCTTCCTTCCCATACACAAGGAAGTATGGTGAAGTTTTGGTGAAGTTCCAAGGGAAGGCTTAGGTGTGACTCGATCAACCCAGAGAGAGTTAAGTAAAGTGTGTTGACAATTTTTATATTGGGCTAGCACAATTTTCTTTATAATATGAATAAGATTTTTGTTGCTAGATTCAGCTAATGCATTACCTTAGGGATAATAATTAGTAGAATGTTTAAGAACAATTCCGTTTTCCAAGGTAAATTTATATAATCTCAAAGATGAAAAGTATGAATCATTATAAAAAAAATTGGTGTTGAAAATTCGAACCCGATGATAATATTTTGCTCGAGAAATTGTATCATAGCTTATCATATACTTGTTTCATTGGAATGGCTTCAAACCATATCGTAAGATTATTTGTCACAGTGAGGATGTAATTGTGTTGCTTCGACCAGTGAGCAGTGATCTCTCCAATAACATTTAATTCCCATTTTTGAAATGGTTCTTCTACTGCAATACACTATAGTGGGGCGACTGATCTTCTTTCTCTTCCAATGCGCTTTTGATACATTAGATATTTCTGCTCATATGCGTGAGAATCCTTAAAAGTTGACGGACAATAATATCCTTCTCAAATGGTTTTTTGCATCGTGGTTTCACCAATAAAATGTCCTATAGGCCCATCATAGATCTCTTTCAACAAATCATAATATGGGAATTCGACAAATCGTAGAAAAACTCTATTATGATGCTTTTGGAATATCACTCTTTGGACAAATTGATAGGAACAAGACTTTAATCTAATGGCCATCTTTTGTTTTTTAGTTAGGTGTGATGGAAAAT
The DNA here is from genome assembly GCA_000404065.3 of Pinus taeda. Classification (NCBI taxonomy): domain Eukaryota; kingdom Viridiplantae; phylum Streptophyta; class Pinopsida; order Pinales; family Pinaceae; genus Pinus; species Pinus taeda. Next base: position 112,045 of record APFE031429366.1, on the reverse strand, counting down.
ACCCTTGCTCCAAATATTGCCTTACTTCTTTAACAATGTGATGATGGCATATCAGGTGGATGGAAAAAATCATTATTATAAATTTCCAACTGCCAAACCCAACATTTTTTCTTCTTGTTGATTGTCAGCTTCAACAACTAGCTTTCATAGACCATGACCTTTAACAGTGTGAGTGGGTTTGAATTCAAGGTCATATTCCTGCGATGAAGTAATTCGATTTTCTCTTCGTTCCCCTAGTGCTTTTTGCACAAATAAAGATCTAACTGTAGGGTGGGGAACAATTACCTTAACATGAATTTTATTGATGTATGTCGTAAAATGTTTGACCACCTTATATAATACATGGGCCTACTTTTCCATGTATAGATAATTTAAAACAAACCCTTGCATTTTGGTGCTCATAAATGAAATGGGTTTTTCATTTCCCTGGTCATCTTGTTGTGTTAGAACGACTACTAATGAAGAATATGAAGCAAATGTGTAGTGCATGAACTCTTTATTTTTAATTGGCACTAAAAAGAGATGAAGTCTCAATCATAGTTTCCTTTATTTTGGCAAAGGATTCTTTCTCTTTTTGGTTCCATTTATCCTATAAAGGCTTTACAGCTTGGGAAAAATCCGATAGAAATTTGCGAAAGAAATTTATCTTACCTAAGAATGATTGCCTAGCCTTCTCGCCATTAGGGAATGGTATTTCAATGATTTATTTTACGCACTCTAGATAAATAGTTATACCTATCTTGGTTATAATGTGTCCTAATATATCATATTCAGACATAACAAAGATACTCTTTTTTGGATAGAGCAATATCCCATATTTTCTACAACGCTCAAAGATTTGTTTCAAGTGATGTAGGTGATATGATATTCTTTTAGAACATACCATAACATCATCGAGATATATGATCACACTTTGACCTATCATTCCTCTGAAAGAAAAATCCATAGCTCTCTGAAAGGTGGCTGCAACATTAATGTGGTTGAAAGGCATTCTCTTGAATGCAAAGGTACCTCGCTTTTTTCTGAATGTTGTTTTGAGTTTGTTTGGCTCAACCACTAGAACTTGGTTGTAGCCAGAGACTCCATCGAGAAATGAGAACATTTCGTAACCAGTTTTTTTTTTGTTTTTTTTGTTTTTTTTGTTTTTTTGTTTTTTTTGTTTTTTTGTTTTTTTGTTTTTTTGTTTTTTTTTAAATATGCTCCATTAAGGGGACAGTATAATTATCCTTATCTAAGGCACGATTTAGATTTTGAAACTCCACAGACAAGCAAACTTCTCCAGATTTTTTTTTTCTCACAAGAACTAGGTTAGATATCCAAGTAGAGTATCTGAATTTAAAAATAATACTAGCATCCAACATTTTCTTTATTTCCTTTTGTATTAAGGGTTCCAAAGTCATATGTGACTTTTGATGTTTTTGCTAAAATATTTTGATCGCTTCCTTGATAGGAATGGAATTCTGAATAATTCTTGAGTCATATGCCTTAAGGTCATCATACCTCCACACAAAAACGTGCTGGTACTAGCTGAACAACTTGATAAATGATCCTCATTCTTTCATAGTGCAACATGTACCAAGGTTCAAAAACTTTGAGTCTGCCTCTGTTCGCAAATTGACTTGCTTATGAAATAACATGGAACTATGGACTTTAGTGTTGAGTGGCCCTTTGAAATGATTTTTTGGACAAAATAAATTTTCCAAAGATGCAACACATTTGGTCATGGGGTCCCCCTCGCAAATGTTAGCTCTTTCTACTAGAAATTTTTCATGTTTATCTTCGTCTATAGGATCATCACTAAAAATGTTTACATTGGTGAGGAAGTCGAGAGTCCTTTGGTCATCATTAGAAACACAAAAGTTAGTTATATTGTCAGAGATAGTAGGCTTATAGAAAATTTCAATAGAAAACCCATCTCTAAATGCTACATAAGCTAAATTGTATGCAATAACAATATTGATCTTAGGCATGAATATGATATTAAAAGGTTTAAAAGAAGAAATTATATTCCATACCTTTTTTTGTTAGCTTTTAAGATGAGGTGAACTACAATGAATTATGTTTCGTAACTTCTTTGTGCTGATTTCAAAATCACCAATGGCCATTAAGCACTCTACCTTCAATTCTATGCATTTATTCAAACTGAAACTCAATGCCTCATATTCTTCAGTGTTGTTTGTACATTGGAATTCCAAGAGACACGATATCAAGATCTTATTTTTCTTCCTATCCATGAGGATGCAACCTGCACCAACTCCATCGTGTGTCTTTGATCCATCGTAATAGAGAGTCAAAATATTAGTATTTATAGAATTATTAACTAAAATAAGATTATTTACATCTATAATATAGGTGTCATTCTCGCCAGTCAGATTACATGGAAGGAGTTATTACTGTATTCTAATGGAACTTGTGGTAGTTGTGCTTGATATCAACCAATATCATATTCTAAAGATAAATTCCCTAATATATCTTGAGCAATATTGATAGGCTCATTAGGACCTTCTAGTTGAGTGATGGTATGTTTCATGTATGCCTGATTGTTAAATCTCATTTGATTATTCTTATCATTATAGGGAAGCCACAGATTAGGCCAATCTAAAGCAAAATAACCTTGAATATTTCTTGACCAATCTCTACTCAAAAGTAATCCATAAGCTTCAAGGATCTCTACAATTACAATATCAATAAATTGGTGTACTTGTGAGTTGGATGCCAACTAAATTAGTACATATTTAAGCTCACAAACTAATTTCACTTGAGATTTGTCCAGTTGAATGATATTTGTATTAATTTTCTCTAGATTTGCATCAATCTTTCTGCAAATAGGAAAAGGAATTTCATTTTTCAATTCGCTAAAATCAACTAAACAATTATGAACATTATAGTTGAAAATATCAAAAGTATCAACAATGGGTGAACTTGTGACTGTGAAATGTTTGATACATTTGTTGTATTCAAGATAACTTCAAGGTTTGCAATAAATGGGGGTCAAGCAGTAGGAAAAGTTGTTGAAGTAGAAGTATCTTTATTTGATGAAGTTGTTGACCAATTCTTAATAATTGACTCTCGTTACTCGAGTAATTGAGCCAAATTGAAGAGTGTTATGTTTGCTGATTGTTTCTTCATATATTTGATTATATTATATCCCATATTACTTTCACACTCTTGTATTGAGCTAAAGACATTGACTGAGGAGTTATTAGATACGTCTGGTATCTTAAAAATTCCTTTAGTAGTTCCTGAGGTTCTTTTTGAAGTTTAACCACTTGTAGAACTTTGAGCAATAGTTTTGGGAGGAAGTATTTTTCTTAGAAAGAACTTTTTCTTCTCCTCAAGAGTAGGTTGAGACACAAGTCCTCTGCTCTCCAAATTATAAGACTTTGGAGGGTTGGTGGGTTGATATTCTCCAATTAATGCTTCACAAACCAACTGAGTCTCACCACTATTCCCATCTCCAACATCAATATATGTGATCTTGCATTAGTGTCATCCTCCATTGGGGTAGCCTTGTTGAAATTATGGCTAATGTGTTGTCCTTGATGGAAACCTACTTGATAAAGATGTCAACATTGTGATAAGAATATTAGTATGCATATTGATACATATGCTACAAGTGATATGGACAAAGGAATTTCAGTTCAGAGATAGATGGATGGTAAAAGAAAAGTTTGATAAAGTATACATGGGTCCTAAAAAGCAAGGTCGTGCACATACGCATGTATTGTGAATAAAAGTACGTACGTAATATGCACCATATTATTTTGGATACCAGGGGTCATTACCATGGTATTGGCCCATAGTAATGGATGCGACAACAATTATCTGATCTCGTCAAAGAATACTTACAACATAACCAAGGTATTTACTTGAGGTATTGGCTAAGGAAAATACTATATAAAGAGATGGATATCAAGGTGTTGTATGTGGAAGTAATGGTCCATTCATGTATTATTTGATCTGAAACAAATGTGCACCAGGGAGCAAGGAAAAAGATATGAAATATGTTGACATATAGGCTTGATTGATTTACTTGTTGCAAATGTCTAAGTAGCTAATATTGATGAAACTGTGATCTAAATGATTTATTCAGAAGTCTATAGTATTGACAGTAAAGGTTGTAGAAAGTGAAATTGGTTTTGCAGCGATTTTTTGTTTTGGATCTGTACACAGGCATGTTTGGGAATAGTCATGTACATACATGGATCCATCTCTTCAGGGCCGCATATATATTCTGCGAAATAATTTTCAGTATGTGCAGATATGTATGCGAGTGTTGTGCATGGTAAGTGCGTACATACTCTAATATTCCTTGTGGAAGTCGCGTATGCAAAATAGGTTTTGATATGATGATTAATGTTTATAGTTGATGTTCTTTGGCTTACTTGTTGTTGTCTATCGATGATGTATCTATCAGGATGATCTATGTTTGATAGTGAAAATTGAGGTGATTTGGTTGAATTGATCAGTTTTAATGGTACAAAAGTTTGAGTGGGTGTATGATCTATGATATGTAATTGGTTCAAAAATATTTGATTGGTTCAGTGATTTGTAAGTGGTGAAATGGTCTATGTATGATTCATGATTTAATGTTTAGTGTTATAATATATGTACATATGTGTTATACAAAGAAAATATGTATATACACGAGTCTTATTCAGTAAAATCACGTACAAAATTTGATATTTGTTTTTTTTGGTTGGGTTCCACATTCAGTGACTTGATGCTTTAGAATTCAATTGATTTGCAATGTGATAGTGTCTCAGATTCAACTTTTTACTTTGACATGTTCGTTTGGATTTATGGTTGATATGCGTCCAGTTTGAAAATTTGATGAAAGGTGGCCTACAAGTCGTATGATGGTTGTTTGACAGGTGGATACAATATGAAATATTCTAAAAATTGGTCCACAAGGAACCGAGGGTTGCAACATTCAGAAAGGGGGTAGGAGCTCCCTTCTGGTAGGAGTCGGTAAATGAGTTTAAGGGGTTGTATCTCCCTTGCAGTGGGTGTTGGAGAGCGAGAAAATATTATAGCTTTCTGCAAGTGGGTGCCTACTTACTGACAAGAGTACCCATCCATACAAATGTAATATTTTTCTTTATATCATAAGAAAGAAGACAAAAACATCAACAATGGTGGTTTTCTCCCACATTGGGTTTCCACCTAAAATCCTAGTTTTCTATATGTGTTTGCTGTGATTTCTTTATGTTCTTTACAGCATATTGAAAATTAATTAACTTAATGATGCACTGATTAAGGATAATCATCTAATAGAATACATAAAATATCAGTAAACTAGATATACTTTGGTCATAAAGAAACTGAATGCAGAAGAAGAATGGGACCATGTTATCAGCATGAATAGAAGACAATAACCCCCAAGGTATGGAAAAAGAAAACTACAAACTTTGAAAATTGTGGTCTAGCTTTGTATGCAGGAGATCAAGAAAATTTGTGGTACATTGACAACAATGCTCGAAGCATATGACAAGTGACAAAGATAAGTTTATTTCTTTTAATGGAATAAAACAAGAAAAGAATGTAATTTTCGGTAATAACTCGCTGCTATCAAAGGGAATGGAACTGTGTTTTTAAAGAAAAAGGTCAAGGTTGGAAATGTTTTATTTGTTGATGGATTAAGACATAACTTGTTAAGTGTTACTCAAATGTGTGATAAAGGGCATGAATTTGTTTTTAGATCAAAGAAGTGTGGGAAGAAATATGGATAAAGGTAAGATCATAATAAAGGGAATAGGAACTCCAACAATGTCTATGTCTTGGAAGGAGGCCAAGAGCATTGTTACTTAAGAAAATCTAAAGAAAGCTAGCTTTGGCACAAAAGATTTAGACACCTAGATTTTCTCAATTATACAAATCAAGCAAAATGGGAGTAGTTTGTGATTTGCCTAACATCTCTCCACCTGAAAATAGCATATGCAAATCATGTCAATTTGGTAAGAAAAATAGAGTTAAGTTTAATGCTAAAGAAGGTACTCAAGTAAGCCACTTTAACTTATTCATACTAATTTATGTGGTCCTATGAGAAAGAAGTTTAATCGTGGTGAAAAATACTTCATATTATTCATTGATGATTTACAAGAATGTGTTGGATTGCTTACTAAAACATAAATATGAAGCATTTGATAGATTTAAAGTATTCAAGGCTCTCGTAGAAAATGAGTTAGATTTGAAAATAAATTGTCTTAGATCTGATAGAGGAGGATATTTTATATCAGATGATTTTTTCAATTTCTGTGAACATCATGGCATCAAAAGGCAATTTTCTATAACTAAGACTCAACAAAATGGAGTGGCAAAAAGAATGAACAGAACAATCCAACAAATGGTACATGCCATGCTTGATGAGTCAGGAACACATCATACCTTCTGGCGGGAAGCAACACATACAATTGTGAATATACTTAACAAAGCTCATGTTCGAGTAAACAATGATTAAAATCAACATGAACTATGGTTTGGTAAGCCTAAAACTATCAAACAATTTATAATTTTTGGAAGCAAATGTTACATAAAGAAAAATGATGATAAGCTTGGAAAGTTTGAATCTAGAGCTGATGAAGAAATCCTTCTTGGATACTCTTCTAAAATCAAGGGATGTAAATGCTATAGTAAAATGCTTCAAAAGATTGTTGAATGCATAGATGTTGTGATTGATGAAGCATCCATAGGTACCAAAAAGGGAGTGCCAGTAGATGATGAACACTTCCCTATACAAGCCAAAAGGTTGTAGGTGAAGGAAATAATGAAGCATCAGAAGAAGAAAATGAAAATACAGATACATCAGAAAATACTCCTTCAATTTATGTTCATAAAAATCATCTTGAATCTCAAATTCTAGGTGAAAAGGAAGCAGGAATACAAACTAGAAGAACTTTTAATGGAACTTCTAATTACCTAGCCTTATTGTCCATAATTGAACCTCAAAATGTGAATCAATCAATCAAAGATGAATGTTGGGTTAATGAAATGCATGAATATCAAATAGAAAAGAACCATACACAGGAGTTAGTACCAAGGCCTTATGATAAAAATGTTATTAGGACAAAATGGGTGTTCAAGAACAAACTGAATGAAAATGAAGAAGTAATTAGAAACAAAGCAAGACTTGCATGCAAAGGCTATGCTCAATAGGAAGGGGTAGACTTTGAAGGTACATTTGCACCTCTAGCTATACTTGAAGCCATAAGAATATTTCTTTCATTTTCAAGTTTTCATAACTTTGAAGTATATCAAATGGATATTAAATCTTCATTTTTAAATGGGGATCTAGAAGAAGAAGTGTATATTGAACAAATTGAAGGGTTCATTCTAGGAAATGATAAAAATCTTGTTTGCAAATTTAAGAAGGCGCTGTATGGGTTAAAAAATCTCCTTTTGCATGGTATTATCGTCTTGACAGGTATCTTCAACACAAGGCTTCACAAAAGGGTCTGCAGATAGAAACCTATATATAAAATTTGATATAGACAAACTTTTAATAGTTGTTGTTTATGTAGATGACATCATATTTGGAAGTAATGTAGAATCTATGAGTTAAGAATTTTTTAGTTATGCAGCAAGAATTTTATATGTCTCTACTTTTTGAACTAACATACTTCCTTGGCCTTCAAGTTCAACAAACTAAGAATGTTGACATTCTTTCTCAAGCCAAGTACCTCAAACAAATTTTGAAGAAATGTGGAATTGAAGACTACAAGCTTATATGCACACCAATGGTAACAATATGCAATATTAGTCAAAATGATAATTCTCCTTTAGTCAAGAATCTAGAATATTGATCTATGATTATTAGCTTACTCTACCTTACAGGCACAAGACAAGATATTATGCATGCAATTGGAATTGTTAGACGATTTCAAGAAAATCCTAAAGAAACTCAACTCCAAGTAGTTAAGAGAATATTCAAGTATCTACAAGGAACTCAATATTTTGGTCTATGGTTTCCCAAAATCGTAGACTTTGCACTTCGTGCTTGCACAAATGTAGATTGGGTAGGTAATATTGATGATTGCAAAAGTACTAGTGGAGGAGCATTTTATTTTGGACCCCACTTGCTTTCATGGTTCAATAAGAAACAAAGATCCATCGTTTTATCTACTATTGAGGCAAAATATGTTGTTGTTGCCTCTTACTATACTCAACTTCTATGGATCATCTACGCATTAAAATACATTCAAGTCACTTGTCCTCATCATGTACCTATTCTTTGTGATAATACTAGTTCCATAAGTATCTCTAAGAATCTTGTCATGCTCTCAATAACCAAATACATTCCAATCAAACATTATTTTCTGAGAGAGAGGGTGCTTAAACAAAAGGTCAAATTGGAGTATGTTCCTTCAAAGGAACAAGTTGCATATATATTGCAAATTTACAAAGCCACTTCCACGTGATTCCTTTGAATATCTCATACATAAATTAGGAATGGTTCCTGCTTCAACAATCTGCTAATTGTTCTAACATGCATGTTATGTTCAGGGGGAGTTGTGACTGTAAATTACTACAATTTACTTTCTGTACGTGGATGGTGTGAAGGACAGTCGTGTATATACATGGTTTCTAAGTTAGACAGATGTGTATACATCTCAGTGATTGATACAAAATGGCATAGATTCAAGGGGGGTCTCCTATATGCATTCATGATTTCATGATTGATCTTCTGTTTTTGACATTGGTTTGCTGCAGTCTGTTGATTCAGGGGGAGAAACTATTATAACCCTAAAATCCCTTGTTGGCATTATCATTTCATAAGCATGTATTGTTGCATATCTTTGCTAATAACTTGATATTTCTATTGTTACTTCTGGAGATTTATACATTGTTGTTTTGTCAGTAGTTATCAATGATGCATGGATTCCAAATGATAAAGTTTATCTATTGACATGCTTGATGAGGAGGATGTGTCTGCTATGGTTGGTATTGATGATTGGTTGTTGATTTCTAAAGTTACTTGGTGATGCTTGGAAGAATTATGTGCTCAGTACCATGTTGATGATGCTGAAGAGTTTGATGCTCCATTTCCCTATCTTACTTCATTATGATGAGGATGTTCATGTTGCTTCTATGTTGCTACTATCAAATATTCATGTTACAGGTTTCTATATGGTATATGGTGGTTATTGATGACTTTCATGATCTTACAACCTCATTATTGAGGTCTTGGTTTTGGTTATATATGTCATATATGTCTTTTGATGTAAAGGTCATGAAAAGACCAATGATGTAGTCATTGTAATATTGAGTCATGTATGGATCAAGTCATGATTTATATGTAATCCCATTTTTTTTGGTAATTGATGTAATGTTGGGTCAAATATATAACCCCACTGTGTTGGGTAATTGATGTAATCATAAGTCATTGGTCATAGGAACGGTCATTTTTTGTTGAGTCATAATGCCTTGTTCTCTATTGAGTATCTTTAGAAGGATCAACATATGCTCAGGGGGAGCATGGTCAGTATGCAATTGTCATATTCAACAGATCAAATCTATAGTGACCCTCTCTACAAAGAGGGAGAGAAGTCTTCATTCAACATTGGTCAACCCTTTTCCCTTGATGTCAAAGGGAGACAGAAGCTTGGTGTTTGTAGAATAATTCTTGGTGAGAAGTATTGGTGTTTCTAGGCATGTTTGGAAGTATTTACAGGTGATGACCAAACACCAAAGTGGTTGCCATCAATTCCAAAGGGGGAGATTGTTATCATTATGGCTAATGTGTTGTCATTGATGGAAACCTACTTGATAAAATGTCAACATTGTGATAACATGATTATTATGCAGATTGATACATATGCTACATGTGATATCGATAAAGGAATGTCAGTTAAGAGACAAATGAATGGTAAAAGAAAAGTTTGAGAAAGTATATGTGGGTCTTGAGAAGCAAGGTCATGTACATACACAAGTATTGTGAAGAAAAGTCACGTACATAATCTGCACCATAGTATTTTGGATACCATTAGTCATTACCATGGTATTGGCCCATAGTACTGGGTGCAACAACAGTTATTTTATCCCTTCAAATAATACTTACAACATAAACAAGGTATTTACCTGAGATATTGGCTAAGGAAAATACTTTATAAAGAGATCGAGATCAAGGTGTTGCGTGTGCAAGTAAATGGCTCATTCATGTGTGATTTGATCTAGAACAGGTGTGCCCCAGGGAGCAAGGAAATGAGTCAGATCTGAAATATGTTGACATAAATGCTTGATTGTTTTACTTGTTGTAAATTTCTAAGTAGATAATATTGATGAAACTATATTGTGATATAAATGATTTATTAAGAATTCTGTACTATTGACAACAAAGGTTGCATAAAGTGAAATTGGTTTTGCAGAGAATTTTTTTCATATCTATATGCATGTATGTTTTGGAATAGTTGCACTCAGATCCATCTCTGTAGGGTTGCGTATATATTTTGCGAAATAATTTTCAGTAATTACATATTTGTACATGGATGTTGTGCATGGTAAGCGCATACATACACTGATATTCCTTGTGGAAGTCACGTATACAAACTAGGGTTTGATCTGTTAATTGATGTTTACATTTGATGTTGTCTGGTTTACTTATTGTTGCATGTTGATGATTTCTCTATCATGATGATATATGTATGACAGTGAAAATTGAGGTGATTTGGTTGAATTGATCAATTTTAATGGTACATAAGTTTGACTGGGTGTATGATCTATGATCTGTAATTGGTTCAAAAATCTGTGATTGGTTCAATGATTTGTAACTAGTGAAATGGTCTATGTATGGTTCATGATTTAGTTTTCAATATTCTAAGATTTTTACTTAGGTGTTATATAGAGAAAGCGTGTATATACGCAAGTCTTATTTAGTACAGTCGCGTACAAAATTTGATATTTGTTGTTTCTGGTTGGGTTATGCATTCAACGACTTGTTACTTTAGAATTTCAGTTGATTTGGAATGTGACAATGTCTCAAATTCAATGTTTCAGTTTGACATGTTTGTTTAGGTTTATGGTTGATATGGGTCCAGTTTGAAAATTTGATGAAAGGTGGCCTACAGGTGGATCCAATATGAAATATTCTAAAAATTCATCCACAAGGAGATGAGGGTTGCAACCTTCAGAAAGGGGGTAGGAGCTCCCTTCAATACCTTCTTTTGAGTTTCTTTCTACAAAATATTCCAAATCGTCTAAGAAGCATTAAACAATTCTTGCATCATTCGAACTAATACTCCATGATGGGTTGTTTGAGGCCTACTTGAATGCTTATGGGGAAAGATGGGTGTGAAAAGAATGAGTCTAAGATTTCTTATGTATTCACAAGTAAAAGGGTGGATAAATTTTAGTTGATCATGAGTTAATTTGTAGGGGTTTTTCAATTTCAGGACGTTCCCACACAAGAGGAGTCAGTGAAGGGGAACTTGGTTGATTACTAGCTTGTTCACATTTTCAGAGAAAGAATGTGGAAATCTACCAACCATACAATGGAATCCATCCTTCTAGCTCCCAATATATTGATGGGCCAAAATGTTCCCTAATGGTAAAGGATCTTCCTATGCAAAGCCCCAATTAGACCTTACATTGTTTGGAGTAAGAGTCCCATCTGGTATGTGGGCCTGACTGCCACCAAGTTTATTTTAACATTTTCTTTGGACGAAATGAGTAGCATGTGAAAAATCTAGTATTATTCTCGACAAAGACAAGTTAAAATAGCTTTACGAAATACTATACAAGTAAGATACAAAATACACTGCCACAACCAAAGTAAATAACATGAATATTTAAAGGAAGGATATTAGCATACTTTAATTAAGCTAAATGGATAAAGAAGTATTCGTTTATCAATTGAAAATTAATTTGCAACCAACAATGACAATAAAAGTGTAAGTAGCATACAACTTCAAATAAGATACATGTTATAATCATCAAAATAGTTCATTAACTTTAAAACATGTAAATACAACACATACCATCGAATCGCAAAGACATGAGTCTCACAATTTTCAACAATACATGCATGAAATTTTAGCCTTGGCTCAATGAGATTCTCAATATTATGCATAAATGTCTAGTACATGATTACAAGAAGCATCCATGAAATCCAATAGTGGAGATGCTAAGCTATCACTTGATTTCTCAAAAGGATGTATAAACTCTCTAAACCATGGTGCTCAAAACGAAGTCCAAAAATCAAAGTCCTTTTTCTCTAGCTAGGAGGTTTTATTTATACAAAAGTGAGGTGACTCTTCACCGCCCCTCACAACTCTTCAATTACCCCTGTGACTTTTCAACTTCCACTTGACTTTTCATTTCTGCATTATACTTATAATTTCAAAATGCTTTTATTTATAAATTTATAATGGAAATTAAGAAAACATAATTTTTTCATGGAACAAGATGCATAAAGGCATGTTCAGTGCCTCAATGTGTAACTCTCGAGTCAAATATGCATTCCAATCCTTGCATTCATCAATGACCAATATGATTGTGTGTGTCAGTTCATTATCAAATCTTACTTGACATTCCAAAGCATGAGGGTGTAAGAACTTCAATTATGTTTTCAAATGACTCAAAAACATTGAAATCTTAGTATGTATCTTTGTTGGCTTTGCAACACACTATGTGATTTCATCCTTTGTAACTTCTAAATCATATCATACAAAAATTTGCTTCATAGAATCTGTTACCTCTTGAATCTCTCACTTAACTTCCTCTTCTGACATTTTTCTCCTGGTGCACTAATTAAAGATACCTTATGCACTTTGATGAGAAATTATGATCCAATATGAAGCTTTTGATAGGAATATATAGTCATAAACATGCTTTTTTGTATATTCTCATGTGACCACATGAACATCCTTACTTCTACTTTTTTCAATTCAGCAGTCAATCTATTTTTTTTGGGTAGTTCGACCGGTGCATCAGGATACTTCATGTAGGATGTGATCCACAATTGAGAGTGCTAATGTTATCAATGCTCCCATCCCTTCTAAGTCTCTTTGTATCTCAGGCAATGTGACCATTACTTTGTGTAACGTCATGATTTCAACATAAACCTGCCTTATGACTTCCTCGAATCCTTTAACCTCCTCAAGGATAGTTGATTGTAGATATTCCTTGCAGAGGTTTGTAGCTGACAAGATTGATTCTCCGCATGAAGTTGATCATTTTTTTTTCTTTGTAATGGATAATTCTTCCTTTAATTTCTCAACTCCTTTGACAAACTATCTACATACATCTTAGTTTCAACTATGAATGTGATGTTGGTAGAAGCTATTGTTATAGGATTAACCCTAGCATCCATCACAAATTCCCTCTCCAAGGTGACAAATATAGGCTTATCTAGATTCCCAGGTATATACTTTCTCCTTTCTTGGAAAATTTTGAACTTGAACTAATGAAATTTGAAGTTTGAAAGATCAAGAATCTTGTCTTCCTCTTCAAATGTGACCTGCATCTCATTAGTCATAAAGTTCCCTCCAGCAATGGGTGTAGGAGGTTGGATATCAAGGTGGGAAATATTGTTTCCACTTTTGAATTTTTCAATTAATTGGCCTCTTCTTCTTTATTAGTTAGCTCCTTGGAAAGTAACTCTTCTTTTAGCTGATTTTCCAATGCCTCTTCTTCTTTCTTTTTTCTTTTATATATCTCAACTTGTTTTCTTTTCAATTCTTCTTCTTATTTAATTTGCCGCTCTTCCTTGTTCTTCTTTATGTTTTCTTCTTATTTCTTGTTATTGGCCACTTCTTTCCTCTTTCTAATTTCTTCCCATTTTTTTTTTTCTCTTGTTATTCCTTTTTGTTTCTCTCTTCTTCCTCTTTTTTTTCATCTTCTTAATTTTTCTTTTCTTCTTCCGTGGCTTTCTTTTTGGCTTGCTTCTCTGCCCTTATATTCTTTATATTTTCTTTTCTTTCATGTTTTTCTTGTTGTATTTTGAGTTTATCCCTTTTCTCTTTAGAATTCATGCTGTCTTGGGGTACCTCTTTTGAATGCTCATGCTTGTTTGTAGTCTTGGAAGGACCTACTTCTTTAGCTACTTCAATTTCTTTGGTAATGTTAAATAAATTATTTATCTTCTCTTCTTCTAGCCAAACAACTGAAGCATACATCCAATAATACTCTATTCTTGCACAATGTTGAGTGGAAACACCTCTGGAATCATATCTATGATAACCCAACTCTCCAAACTTAAGACATTCTAATTCTTGTGTCTCAACTTTTGCTTCCTTAAAATTCTTAAGGAAATACGCTCCTATACACAACGAGAAAGTGAGCCAAGGAACCTTCTTTAACTTCAACAATGAACTGGTAAGCCCTATAAAAAGTATGTCACCTCTTGCAACACCACTTTGTCATTGAAAAACACTATTATAAGTGTACAATCTTCCATATTAAACCAATCAGCTGACTCATGTAATGTTGACCTTACACTTTGTCCCGGGGGGGGGGAAGCTCAATTGGTGATCAAAGTAATGTAAAATTTGTGAAAAATGATAGATCCAAGGTTCAAATCCCTCTGTTTCTAACCCAGTTTATGGAGAGGAGGATAGGTTGTAGACCCCCAAAGGTTTACTAGTAGTTATGTGTTAGATAGGCTGTTGGGTTCCTTTGCGATACAAAAAAAAATGACGACCTTACCTTTTTAGACATGCAAAGTGGCTCATTCTCAAAAATATTTTAATATACCACTGAGATGAACTACTCAATGATTCTAGCATATGATCCTTTATAACCTAACTCCCATAATAGTTTTCAATAGATGTGCACAAGTGGTTTATCATTACTTAATTTCCACTTCCACCCTAGCTTTGTTTATTCCATTTGGCACAAACTCCATCTAGTAATTAGGATGCGATGTAGAATTCAGGTTGTTCTCCTTTTGTTGGATGCTTAACTCTCCTAAAACTTGTCTTAGGAGGACACAATGACATCTACCCAAATAAATATGGTTCCTTCTGTGGTACAAGTGTGTATCATGGGAACCCATGTTTCTTCAAACTAATCACATCTTCTCTTCTACAGACTATGCAACACATTGCCATCAACATCCGATACACTTTTATGAGTGATTTAGTTTTGTATATCCCACTAGTCTCCTGCCTAAACATGTCAGATTCTTGTCACCATGTTTTGAGAATATTCTTGGTAGGAGTCTTGAAATCACAATACCATCTTGGGCTGAGATAATCCCAAGGTGGAGGCATCTTATAATGTATAGCAATGTATCCTGGTTGGCATGATGCCAATAGTGCACCATGAATGCTTCTGATTATCATATTTTCATCATCAAATTTTTGTAGGATCCATTCAACAATATTAGAACATGGAAAGATAGGTGTATGAGTAGTCAACTTATGAAATAGAGAATTTTTTTAATTAATATAAACATAATGAATCCTCTTCATCTTTTGAAAATCATTTCTTGATGATGATTTGTATACTTCTAACCATGATAGAGGTACTAAATCGTTTATGTAACAAAAAACATCCTTGAAAGTAGGAACTCTTATTATTGGAATGTAAACCACCTCCTC
Organism: Pinus taeda; assembly: GCA_000404065.3. Lineage (NCBI taxonomy): Eukaryota > Viridiplantae > Streptophyta > Pinopsida > Pinales > Pinaceae > Pinus > Pinus taeda. The sequence goes on along the minus strand of APFE031429366.1, from coordinate 96,509 downwards.
AATATTATTGTTTGCCACATTTGTCAAAGGTATGTTCCTTGTCATTGGTGCCATATCTCATTTGGATGATGATAGACTAAAACACTGGAGATCAATTGTGCTTGACATTTAATTCACTGCAACACTCATTGTTAGGCCAAAAACATAAAGTTATTGACTATTTTGTTAAATGGAACAATCTATAAAAACATAGTGTGTTGTCCTCAGTCGCAGTTTAGGATGGCATAATGCAATTAAGGAAAGAGTAAGGTTGTTTGTAATTGCATTTACGATTCACAGGTTGAGGCTATATACTTTGAGCGTAGTTGGAATTCACAATAGCAGAATGTGATGAAGAGGGATCAGAGACTAAATTGCGTGAATGAGATAAGAGGAGTCAATAATTAATATTAATCGCAATTGAGAATTGTAAGCCTAGGTGAAGTCCTTTAAGCATGATCGATAGTGATATAACATGATTAAAAGGGATCAATGGATATATTACTTGAATTCAACTCTTAGGATTAAATTCCGATCGAAGGAAACAAGTAGTTAAGGTTAATTGTAATCACAAATTTTAGTGGTAAGAGTAATAGAGGAAGGCTCGGTTAAGGTAACTTTCAATCGCGAGTTACAAGGAAAAAGAGGTAAGAAGGTTAGTTATCGGCGATGGATAAAATTGTAGTAGATGAGGGGTAAAAATATATTGTAAATAAGACAAGTTGCTAAGTATTGAACAAGGACGAGTTTAGAGAGTATAAGGGGAAGAATTTATGAGAATGCCTAAATGCATACATATATACAAATAACTATAAAAATGAAAAGTGCCATGGACTATGAAACGAAACAGAAAAAAGAGACAAAATCACAAAAAAGAAAGGAAGGATACTCTACCTAACTCTATCAATGCTTAGTCACAAGTGCAAGTTGCAATGATAGAGGATGATATATGGAGAAATTTTGTATTAAGCATTTAGAGGCCTCAAAGAAAATGGCACAGTGAAAATGAAATCGGGGGTGCTCATATATATAAATTTTTGCTCGCACATGTGGCGATAGGCACAATAAATTCACTCTAATGGGCAGAAATGTGACTTGGGTTAAGGCGGTATGAGAAACTTCTTCAATGCAGGTGAGCATTGCAAACTGAAATTGTGTGAACTAGGTTGGAAAAATGTGCAGAGTGAACTATGAATGAAATATGCAATTGCCAGTCGTCACAAATTTTTGAGGTAATATGTGATGAAGCTTTACGCAAAAAAAAAATCAAGTGAAAGAGGCTTAGGAAAATTTAAGAGAGTTATTCCTTTAAAATTTCATAATGTTGGGGGCTCCAAATTTTTAAAATGTCAAAAATTTGGTGGGTATTGTAGTAGCTACAACAAGGACTATAAGTTGCTATTGGAAATTTGTCAGAATTATGGAAAAATTACACCTCCCCTAATTTCACTCCTTAAAAAAGAATGCCTTTGACAAGAGTGAGGAAGTCACACAAGTATTCATCTCTTTAAAGAAATCCATGTGCACTACTACAATATTATCAATACATAACCCTTGGAATGTGATGTAGGACGAGACCTAGGGGTGATATTGATACAAGAAGCAAAATCCTTGGCATTCACTAGTAAGAAAACGTGCGAATGAAATTTGGGGGAAAATCCACATAAGAAGGAAATGATGGCTATCCTCCATGTAGTGTAGAGTTGGAAACCATATCTCATAGGGAGACATTTTCAAATCAAAATTGACCATCATAGTCTATAGTACTTCCTAAAACAATGATTGTCTTCATCCGAGCAACGTAGATAGGTAACCAAGATGTTGGGATATGATTATGAGACCATATATAAGAATGATAAATGTCAGGCATTAGATTTGGTCACACCTTTCACTGATATGAATGCCATGAGTGACATCCCCATCACACAATTTGTGCTAAAGATATCATAGGAAATGTGATGAAAGTGGATGTTGGGTGAGGGAGTGCCAACATGAGGTGTCAAAAAATCTACACATGGGGTTTCCATTGGGTGCATGTGGGTGGCTTGGTGGCATGATGGGCATGGACGACTAAGTGCCCAACTTAGCCAAGCAATGGGAAAAAGGACTAAAACAAGTCCATGGGAGGTAATATGGGCACCCCAAGGTGTAGACCAAGATGCCCTCAAGACAAATGGCTGAGTAGAGGAGAGTTTAGCCTAGGGCGCATTGGGCTGAACAATGGGAAACACGATGAACCAAGTGGAATGAGTGAACCAAATGATCATATAAGAAAGCATATCAGCCGAGACAATGAAGCCACATAGTGTAACAACTAGCATGAACGAAGTTTTTAGAGTATGGATGCCTTGTGAGCATGCTTGGGCGAGACAAAGGGGTTAGCTTGACACAAGGCACATAATCCATAGTGTGAATTCAACCCGAGGGTGAGTGGAAGCAATCAAAAGAGTTAGGGCATGACCCATATATACATATGAAGCTACACAGTGGAGGAGAACATACAGAAACTGATCAAGAACCATTTTATCACACAAATCAAGGTCATATGGTAGGAGGTGCGAAGGGAGGTATGAAGTATGTTCAAGAGGTACAAGGGTAGCTAAAGAAGGGAGGCTCAAGGCCTACGTTTATGGAAATCTGAGCCGAGCCTTGTGACCATCCAAGGATGGTCCACATAGTGTGTTAGCAACCCATAGGGTGTTGAGATGATTCGATAGGGAGTCGAAGAGACTAGTGGGGTCCAAAGGGAAGAACAAGATTTAGAAATTTGTGTATTGATATTTTTGGTGATGTACTCTTCTTGGTCGAGACATTGTCTCAATGGATTGGTGTAAACATGTCTTAATAAAAAATCATAAGGCTAGAGGGTCGTTTCTATAATATTTGTGCATGTGTATGTTGATATTGATGGTGAATTAATGTCTTGCATTAATGCTTATTTTTCTATGAAAGATTAATTGAAGTAAAAAAGACAATAAGATTACTTTCACTCTATTGAAGAGTTATGATATCGTGCTAAGTAACTAATTGTATAGAGATTATATAAACGAATTTATTGTGAGGTGTACTCTAGGTGCAATGAATTTGTAGTCCATGAGGCAGAGGTGCAATACATTGGTGCTACATTTTTTATGGATTATTGTGTGCCCAAAAAGTGTTTCATAACTTTAGGTGTCCCTGGGGTTGTGAAAAGTGGTATCAAAGCTACCACACATAAAATAATATAGTTTTTCTCTATACCACATGGAGGTGGTATCAGAGCATACAACTCTATGTTGAAATATGTAACTAGGTTTGGTCTTCATAATGACAAATGTAATCATGATTTTATGTACTTAATAAAAAGAGAAAAACAAATTTATTATTGTGAGTCTTGAGGAATTTTAAAAATAGCAACAATAAATTCCAAATTAATTTGTCCAGAATTAAATTGTGAATTAAAATTGAATTCTATTCTCATAACAGCTTGTAAATAGTTAATTAAGGTAAATTGACTTAATTGACTTAGGAATTTCGAGTTGGAAGTCTATTTGGAGTCATGTAAGTGTGATCCCTAAATTTTAGGGGTCCAGGTTGAGTTCTTTAGAGTTGTAATTAGATAACTCAGTCTAACTGAGTTATAGTTAGTTAAACTAGTTCTAACTATTGGAGGAACTAGTAGAGGATTAGTGAACCAATGCATCAACCACTACATCAACCAATAACACACCAGTTAACTGAAGATTCACTCATAAATAATTCATGCATGTTAGTTCATAGGAAAACCGAGTTGAGACTAGAGTGCAAGGACAATGTACTATCAGTTGTATAATTTTCCAAGTTGTACAGATGGTGCATGCAATTAGTTGAGGACCTAAGTTTGGATTGCACAGTTATGGAGGAAGGATTTCCCAATTAAATATGGGTTGATTCTCTCATGAATTACGCAAGGAAGTAGGGGCTTGGCAGATAACATAATTAGCTAAGTGTTGACTATAGCGGGCTTGTGAGGCAGAGAGTTAGATCATACTTGTGTTGGGATTGTTCTAGTGTGAACAAGCATTGTATTTTCTTCTCAGATCTTCTGGTTAATGAAATATAGATAGTTGGGTTTTGAGTAGTTGCTTTCCTTAGAGAAATATTCTGTTATGTGTGATTGATATTCTTCCTCTTTTGGATTATTGTTTTCATCGATCGTTATTGGTTTCCACTGTAAAGAGTAGATTAGATTCTTGTCTTATGTTTTAGTATATCACATGAGCTATTTTATCTACAGTAAAAATCTACATGGTATCAAAGTTCAAGAAAGTACATGAGAGGAGATTTCGATTTTATTGTGTAGGTGAAGTTTGAATTTGCAGTTCATAGTTCAAAGTCAGAAAATGACTTTCTGTGGTTTGAGACTTGAATATTCCTTCGAATGCAACTCGAATTACATAGCTTGGAAGGACATGATGGACGTAGTGTTGGAAGAAAATGGAGTTTGAGATCACATTGTCTCCATGGCAACGAAACTCAATACTCAATGTGGAAGGCATTGACATACCTGTTTCAGAATAGTAGTGACCATAGGAAGTTGGCACTGAAGGAAAAACTTAGAAAGATCAAGATGGAGAAGGGCAACTCTATTCCAAAACTTGACCAAGTTCACTCATTTTCGAGATGAGCTTGGAAGTGTTGGGATTATTGTTTCCGAGGATGATATGATGAGCCTAGCTATTTTAGGACTCCCCAAGAGTTGGCACAGTTACCAGGACTCTGTCAATGGGAGGGATAAGATGCCATATTATGAACAACTATGGTTGAATTTGGTACTGGAAGAGATTCAGAGGAACACTAGAGATGGATCTTCATCAAATAATGATGATGAGGAAAAGTGTACCTTAGCGGCTAAGGAAAAGAAAGGGAATGGGAAGGCATTCCATTCCAAATCATATTCTTGTCATAGAGGCACAAAGAATTATACGTTGAAATTAAAGTTATTTCATTGTCATGAGTTGGGAAATTTTTCTACAAATTGTCCACTCAAGAAGTCCAAGAAGAATTCCTCAGGAGGAGCGGCAGGTGAGGCTCTTACCTCACAATTCGAATTGGACTTAACCCTCATTGCATGCATGGTGTCATTCGTGATGGGTAATGTATGGTACATAGACAATGGAGCTCCACATGACTGGTAACAAGGATCTCTTCAGCAACTTGGAGGAGAAGGATCTCCATATGCATATTGAGATGGATGATGACAGGAGGTATAGTGCTATCAGGTTGGATACAGTTACCTTTCAGAGGGAGTCGAGTGCTCCCCTCACTTTGTGAGGTGTTATGTATGTTCCTGGTTTGAAGAAGAACTTGGTATATGTTTCCATGTTGGAGGATAGAGGCTATGATGTGATATTTAGTAAGGGAAAGGCGTTCCTTCGTTACATAGCCACGGGACAAGTAAAGAGGATAGGGATACAGGTGAATAATCTCTATAAGTTGGAGGTAGAGGATTGTGCTACCTTAAGCATGAAAGCAGAGGAGGTGTAGATCCAAGACATTGGTGAGTTGTGGCATAGGTGTTTGGGTCACTTGCATCATGGTTCTTTGAAAATCATGCAACAAATTTCTACTGGCCTTTCCAAAGGTACACTAGAGCAATTTGACATATGCAAAGGGTGTACTTTGGGAAAATTCACCAAAGCTTCCTTTCATGAAAAAGGCAGTCAAGCAGAGGCGATCCTAAATCGATTCCATGAATATGTGTGTGGATCGTTCTTGACAACATCCATGACCAAGTACAGGTATTATGTTATATTTGTTGATTATTTTTCTCATAAATGCTAGATCTTTTTCATACAGAAAAAGATCATACTTTTGCAAGGTTTTGTGAATTTAAAGCATTGATAGAGAAATATACTTGTAGGAAGGTTAAATCTCTCAAGAGTGATAACGACGGAGAGTGTGTGTCAAATGAGTTTAAAAAATTATGTGTGGTAGAAGGCATTAAATGAGAGTTGACAACACCCCATAACCCATAGCAGAATGGGGTGGCTGAAAGGAAGAATAGAAGCATTGTAGGGGCAGCACGGGCGATGTTGCATGATCAGGGCCTACCAATACATTTGTGGGATGAGGCATGAGTTATAGATGTTTATTTGCACAATAGAAGCCCTCATCAGATTCTTAGGATGAGTACACCAGGGGAGGATTTCTCATGGAAGAGACTAGATGTGGGTCACTTCAAGATTTTTGGATCTTCGGTATATTTCCATGCAACCAAATATGCACAAAAGAAGCTTGAGCTGACAACAGATTTGGGGATATTTTTGGGGTACACTAATACACCTCACAAATATCAGGTGTACTTGCCGACCAACATGATGATAATGGTTCATAGGGATGTCAAATTCAATGAAGAGAAGGCCATGAGATGTTCCCTTGAGAGGGAGCTTTAGCTACATGTGGGTTAGGAGCTTTTAGCTCCTAAGGAGGAACCTCAGATTGATGTGGAAAACCCACACACAAAGGATCTGGGAGTGGATACATCCACTCAGGTAAATTCTTCCAGAGATGGGAGAAATCACACCAGAGAGGCTGGCAGGTTATTGCAGGATGAGAGAGAGAATGTGGGAGTACTCACATCACAGCACAAGAAGAGGAGGTCACCTGAGAGGTACACTGGATACATGACTCTCAATTGAGTAGATGTGTTGAGACAAAGCGATCTTCTTTTGATTAGGCAGTCAACAACCGGGTTGGGTTGATGCCATGGTTTAGGAGTATGACTCCATTGTTCGTAACAGTGTTTGGGATGTGGTCCCTAGGCTGGCAGAGAAGTCAATGGTGAGTTCCTAATGGCTTTACAAGGTAAAGAAAGCATCAGATGGTAGTGTGGAGAAACATAAGGCCAATTTTGTGGCCCGAGGCTTTTCTTAGGTAGAGGGAATTGATTACTATGAGACCTTTACTCCTCTTCAAAGGTACTCATCAGTCAGATCCAGATTGGCACTATCAGCACAAATAGGTTGGAATATACATTAAATGGATGTAAAGACAACCTTCCTTAATGGCATGATTGAGGAAGAGGTGTACAATGAGGAGCGTGAAGGTTTTAAGACTTTAGACTGAGAGTCACTTGTGTGCCGACTCAAGCGAGCGTTGTATGGGATGAAGCAAGCAATCCGTTCTTGGTACACCAAGATTGTTAGCTACTTCATCGGGTACGGATTCACCAAAAGTGAAGTAGATGCGAACCTTTACCATATTGTGGTTGAAGGTAAATTGTTAATTATTATTTTATATGTCAACGATTTGATTCTGATAGTTGATTATAAGTTGATCAAGTGTTGCAAAGAGGGTCTTCCAAGCGAGTTCGAAATGAAGGAATTGGGGCTCATGCACTACTTTATGGGCATGGAAGTATGACAAGGTGATGGGGAAATTTGTGTCTCTTAGGGAAAGTATGTCAACGAGATATTGAAAAGGTTCCACATGGAGACTAATAAACCCATGGAGACTACTTTAGGTGAAGTAGTGGAAGCTAATGTTTATAGGCATCTTGTGGGTTCACTAATGTATTTGGTGAAAAACATGATCAGAGATGTGCTATGCAGTTAACCAGCTTATTCAAGCAATGGTTAGGCCAACCAAGCTTTATTGGAAGGCGACCAAGCATGTGTTGAGATACCTCAGAGATACTACTCAGTATGGATTGTGGTACAGACCGATAAACATAGTGAAGCTTGAAGGCTTCATCGATGCATATTGGGCAGAGAGTCCATACAAAAGGAAGAGCACATAAGGAGAGATATTCAGTATTAAGTCAATAGTTATTTCTTGGTACAAAAGGAAACATAGATCAATTACACTTAGTTCAGCAGAGGCAAAGTACATGGTTGCTAATCAAGCAGCTTGTGAGGCCATCTGGATGAGAAAGATTTGGGTTGGTTTGTTTGGTCAAGAGATGGATCTAACCTTGATTTACTGTGCTAATCAGAGTTGCACCAAACTCTTTGAAAATCCAATTTTTAATGATCGGTCCAAGTATATTGATATCTGGTATCATCATCTTCAATATTGTGTCTAGAGGCAGATTATGTTGTTGGAGTACATTCCCACCGAGCAACAGGATGTTGACATTTTGACAAGTGCATTCTCAAGATGTAAATTCAACTTTCACCAAGATAGGATCGGGGTAGTTGATAATCTGTTTCTTGTTGAGAGGGAGTGTTAAAAATAGGAACAAGAAATTCCAATTTAATTTGTCCTTGAATTAAATTGTGAATTAAAATCAAATTTTATTATCATAACAACTTGTAAATAGTTAATTAAGTTAAATTGACTTAGTTGACTTCAAAATTTTGAGTTGGAAGTCTATTTCAAGTCATGTAAGTGTGATCCCTAAATTTTAGGGGTCCAAGTTGAGTTCTTTGGAGTTTTAATTAGATAACTCAGTCTAACTGAGTTATAGTCAATTTAACTAGTTCTAACTGTTGGAGGAACTAATAGAGGTCTAATGGTGGATTAGTGCACGAGTGCAAAAACCAGTACCACACCAATTAACTAAAGATTCACTCACAAATAATTCATGCATGTTAGTTCATAGGAAGACCATTTGATACTAGAGTGCAGGGACATTGTACTATCAATTGTATAATTTTCTGAGTTGTATAGATGGTGCAAGCAATTAGTTGAGGACCTAAGTTTGCATTGCACAGTTATGGAGGGAGCATTTCCCAATTAAATATGGGTTGATTCTCTCAGGAATTGCGCAGGGAAGTAGTGTCTTGGTAGGCAATGGAATTGACTAAGTTTTGGTTGTAGCGGGCTTGTGAGGCAGAGAGTTAGGTCATACTTGTGTTGGGATTGTTCTAGTGTCAACAACCATTGTATTTTATTCTTTAATCTTCTAGTTAATGCAATATAGATAGTCGGGGTTTTGAGAAGTTGCTTTCCCTAGAGAAATATTGTGTTATGTGGGATTGATATTCTTCCTCTTTTTTATTATTGTCTTCATCGATCATTATTGGTTTCCGTTTTAAAGAGTAGAGTAGATTCTTGTCTTATGTTTTAGTATATCACATGAGTTGTTGAATCTACAATAAAAATATACAAGGAATGGGTTTCATTCTCAAGAGAATTTATTTTATAGTTCAAAGCACCCATTGAGTGCTTCCAGGCTTGTCATAAAGTCATTGAGTCATTATCATGTATGAATGAGCCATTTGGGCATGTTACATATTGTAAGAAAAGTTATTTGAGTCAAAAGACCCTCCAAGACCATGTCAAATGTCCAAACATCAAGTTGGCCTCATGAAGCAACAAGTCAGCCTAAGGACACTTCAAATCAGCCTAAAAGGATGTTGCAAGAAGCATATATATAGAGCCATCAACCTCATTTGAAGAAGATTAACTCAAGCATAATAAATTTCGATCAAGGGAAAAAAATAATCCTCCTATTACAAGGAAGAAAAAGAAGGAAAAATTGAATTGCTTGGGCCTGTTTTGGATCATAAAACTCACACGTGCGTAGGGTTAGGGCATCTCCCTATTGCAGACTAGACCGCGATATTACAACTACCATAGGAGGCCAAAATATAGTAAGAGAAGGTCAATTGTGCAACATGAATTGGTAAGAAAACAACCTATAGCCAAGCGAAGTAGGAAGGAAGAAATCTTGTCCATCATCCAACTGATTTAGGGTTTCTACAGTACGAAATTCCAGTCACAGATTGAAGATCCAAAATTTTAGTGTTGCAGTGTTGAAGTGAAGTGGTAGGGTCAAAGTAGATTCAAGGTAAAAGTTGCAATTGTAGGATTGAAGTTTCAAATATCAAAGGAAATGTTGACTTGGTCTTGGAGCAGTTTTGTATTAGGGTCTAGGTCTTGGAATTCATCAATTGAAGTTTATATAAGAAGAATTTGTTTGGGTTTTCCTCTCAATATTGGAGAGGTTTTGGCCTTGACTTATCACCTATATCTTGTTGCCTTTGTCTCATTTTTGTTTAAGATTTGGTAGTTGTTTGATGAAAAAAAACTCTAATAATAATTAGGTGAAAAGAAGATGGAAATCTAAAGAAGTAAAATCACATCACAAACAATTATCGAGTAAGAGAAATCACCTAACCACATTGCCCAGATTTCTCAACATGGTAACATAGATAAGGTAACAAGCCAAGGAAGGGCATCTCAACAAAGGACATTCAAGGGCTGAAGCACTAAAAGGATCATCAAGAGATAAGGTAAGATAAGAAAAGTCATCTTGAAGAGAGGCATCAAGAGGAATATGAAGAAAATCAAGGAAAACAAAGAATCTCTAAAAATACTTAAGGGCCTGTTAGGTTCCTATAAATTATAGGATCTCAAGGTGATTGAGTATTTTGTATTTGTGATTTCATATTGTACATAAATTCAATATTCAAATGATTTTCAAAAGATATGAAAAAAGAAAATGAAAAGAGGGTATGTTAAAAAAAAATAAGACAAAAAAGGAAATAAGAACCCCATAAAAGAAACATAGAAAATAATACTGAAATTGCTACAAGTCTAAATGCCATCACTGATAAGTTAGATCTTTTCTTTAATTTTAAAATAAGGTTGTGTGCAATTTTTTTTTGAATGCCACAATGACTAAAGTTCCGTTCAAATCATACAGTTTAATCTTGATTGAACACATTTAAATTTCTGTTAAATAGGTTAGTGAATAAAGGTTTAACAAACAATTTAATCTTGGTAAATCAATAGCTAGGTAGAAATAAAATTTATTCAACAGTTTAATCTGAGTCAATGGAGAAATAAGTGATAGGATAAGGTAGATTTTAATAAAAGAAAAATGATTTGGGTCTGCTAGTTAAAATGCACCCTGCAAAGAAAGAAGAGAAAATGTTGACTTAGAAAAATAATTGAAATGAGACAGGGTAGGTAGAAGCACTATGGTGATTAGAGGAAAAACATGAAGATTTTATTCTAAGTTTAATTTCAAATATATTTTCATGCACAAATCAAAGGTAAAAGGAATTAATGTTTTACTCTAAATTTCAATGTATCAGATCATATTCGATATATTATTCCCATTTTCCTAAGTTTCATTACCCCACCATACACTCCAATCATTCCCCCGCTATGCATTAAATATATTTCCCGACCCCACCATACGCCCCATCACGTCACGTTAATACCCCACCACCTTTCCCATCATCTGTGCCCACCTCGTCGCATCCAATGGCCCACAGTGCGTTACGGCCCCCTCACCATCCAAACTCTACCGTCAGGGGGGGGGAGTCCAAAATGGGCAGTATTCAAACCCATGCCCACTATGATGTGTCACCACCACATAGTTTCGCACCCCCCTGGCCGAAACCATTAACCACCTCCCCTCCCCCCTCCAAAAAGCAGTTTCTCGGCCATCCGATACCGCTGCTCTATCCGTTGTGCTCCCGCCAGTCACCCTTCTCCATGTCATCCGCCCATTGCTCCGCCAATCACATCTGCTCCCTCCAAAATTAATCCGTTAGGCAATTAATTTTCTTAACTGTTAATTCAACAGACTCGTGCCACCATCAATGGGAAAGCCAAAATACTATACAATCTCTCCTTTCTCCCATTCACTAGTTACTGATACTGTACACTTACATTTCCATTGTTTTGTTGCCATTTCCATTGTTCTTTACAGGTGTACAAGTCCTCTCCATGTAATGTAAACCTGTAATCCAGATTACACCATTGTCCTTAGCTTTATCCAATCATTCCTCCAAATGAGAAGGGACAAGAGGAACCTGTGAATCTTATGATCCACCCTCCCATTGATTTTCACCATATCCCTTTGGCAGACAGAGACTATAAAATCCATGAAACCCTTTTTGAATTTTATCTTTTTGAGATGTATTGCTGGCATGAGGACAAGTTTATAGATAAATCTAATGATATTCAACTGTAGGAATCCAATTTTCCCCACTATATCTTTCCCCATACCCATAGCACCCTTGAATTTGTCAGGAAATGTCATGCATGTTATCTACCTAGTCAAAGAGCTATTATTGCCCCCATTGGAGAAATTCTATTCACCATCACTCCCCAAGCTATAGATCAAATGATGTAAGCCCCTACAGCAAAGAATGACACCCCTTTTTCTCATGAAGCACTTGTTGAATTGTATTAGAAACTGGACTTTGCTAGAAGAGACAAAAACCTTGAGCTTTTCTTGACTGAAGATGCCCCATTACCTAAGAAAAATCCTTCCTATCCATCCTCAAATTTCCCTGAGAGAGCCAAGAAAATCATCACAGTCATCTCCTACCTCCTTGGCTATTACTTAGATCAGTGGTAGATGAGGCAATCATAGGATTTCTTTCCATTTTCTCTACATATTCCAATCCTTCCATCTTATTCAACTTTAGCCAATTTCTTGCAGATTCTATCCATGAGCAGTTCATCAAATTCTAGACTAAGGAAGTATTCAAATATGCTTTTGTGTTATTTTATATGTTTTTATATTTTCAGGGAGACAAACTCAAACTTGCCTTACAAAAGTTGGATGAAGAAGGAAATTAATGGTCAGTCATCTTCTAGACTACACTGGTGATGAAGGAACAAAATGATTTTTCATACAAACAATTCATTGAGATGTTTGCACATCCAATACTTAGTCTCCTAAGCAGCAGGATAGAGCCAAGAATTCGTGAATAAATTACAAAATTTTTGTAGCTATCAGACCAAGTCTAGACAGGGGATTAGTACCTTTATCAGAATTACACAGAGCTGGGGATATTTGGGTGTGAGCTTGCCCCATACAAGCTGCCAAAATTCCTCCCAATAAGGATTTTTGCTCTAGAATACATTACGCAAATGCTCAATATGGATGAAACTCACTTTGTAGTTGCCAAGAAGAAATCCCAATACAAAATCAAAACTCAAATAGGGCCTTTCATTTGCAACAGCAGGGCAACAGGGGAAGAGGCAGATAAGTTACCAAAAGAGATGCATTTCAGCCTTAGTTTCAACTAGTCATATGATCCATTAGGGGTTATCTCCAAGTTAAGGGTAAAGAACAAATCTAATGCGTGTTTTCACACAGCTAGACCAGAGATTGAAAGGTATAAAAACCAGCTAGAATGGACTGAGAACACTCTACAAGAGGTAGAGGAGAAATTGGTGTCATCTTCAATAGTACAAACTCCTATCACAAAGGAGAAAACAAAAAAGAGGAACAGAGAAGAAGAGTCACCTTCAGTGAATGAAATTTCTAGTGAAGTCTTCAAAATCATGTATAGAAAGAAGGCCAAGTTACATTGAAAACTAAGCCTAAACAAGGATTCAGAGCAAGAGAATATCATCACCTAAGGAGCCACTTGTTTCCTCATTAGTGGGTGGTCACACTACACTTTCTCCCACTACCTCGATAACTTCACAAGATCAGCAACAGGTTATGCAGACCAACACATCTACCACAAGGGAGACAAAAAAGAGTATATTTAACATTTTCAAGGAGATTAAAGTGAGAAATGAGGCCTTGAAAATCAACACATACAATCAGTTATGGAAGCAAACTTCCAGTTCTAAAAGTAGGTTACTGTCAGCCTTTGATTCAGATAAAGGTAAAATGTAAATGGCATTCCCCCAAGCATAGATTCCCCAGCCCAACGCAGCATCAGACTACAAGAAGACATCATTTGAATTTTATGTGAAAGGCATACATCCCATTGACCAAATGGAGATGCAGAAGCGTATTGGGCAAATGATTTCATCTACTCTCACTAACGCTGCTATGAGTTTTTCTAAATTGCAGGTTACTTTAGCCAATATTCAATCACAATTGAAGATGGTGGAGGTCTCTGCACTTGCCAAAGACACAAGGATCAAAGCTTTGGATGACTTGGTTATCAAAGTGGGTTATGATCCTGCAAATATCAATGTTGCAGAAGAGCTCGTGAGGAAAAATAATACATACATAGCAACATTAAGAAAGCATTTGAAATTACTAGCCACAGAAGATCCTTTGGCCAAGGACATTGAAGAAACCGAGACACAAAAGGCAGACATGATGAAGTTCATCATGGAGCAGAGTGCACATTTGAAGCAAATGGAGACAAAGATGGAAAAGATAATCAAAGAAAAGGAGCAAGCTTCCAAAATGGTTGTTTTCCCTTTGGAAGCACTCTCTATCACAGCAATTCCTATAGCTACATCTTCTACAACAAACATAGGGGTTGTTGCAAATTAGTTGGCAATTGCAATGCAGAATATATCTCTCCAAACTGAAGAAATCAAAATATTGCAGGCTCAATTTAATCTTCTACAAGATTAGAAGATAAAGGCTGAGACTTTCCATGCAGCAGAGCTACATAGAGCTTAAAACCCGATAGAAGTATGGAGGAAATCAGCAACTTAGTCATCTATTGGCCACACACTCGCCCAAATCAAAGAAATTATATGGAACAACATCATTGAGGCAATGGATGCAATCTAGCCTTGTATCCAGATTATATTTGAGCAGAAAGAATTGATGGAGAAAGCCAAGAAGGCTATTTCCACTATCAACACTGAATTGGGAGAAATGCCTACTATAGCCACCCACATTATCAAATTTCTCAACTCTAAAAACATATATGAATTGGACGATTTGGGAGTAGATGATAGAATAGAAACAATATTACAAGTAAAGAAATTTTTGACAAAGAAGAACTTGGTTGTGCAGCTGACAGATAAATGTCACACTTTGGAGGTAGCAGTTAACAGGTTTTTCACCAAAATAGAAGCATTAAATAAGAAGGGTTTCCCTTCTTTATTTGTGATCAATGACAAGCTAATGACCAGGGAAGACTATGTGAAGAAGATGAAAGAAATTGCAAAGGATATGGCCAAGTCTTCCCACATTAAAGGTGTTATGACAGGGAGATATTTTTACGAAGCTATCAACAACATGAGTTTCATCAAGCATGAGATAAAGCACATTTTTTTGGTAAAACCCACATTCGCTCGATATACCGAGGTAGATGAGATATATCGCAAGGTAACAAAAATTTCCACTCCAAATGGAGAGCGGTGGGATCAATTGTGTGAATTCCATGATTAAATAAATGGCCAACTACACCATCACAACACCCAAATAGTGGCCACTCGGCAACTATTCTCCACCAAAGCATTGCCAGATGTCCAGATCACTTCGCCAAATTCACCTCTTTTGGTCGCATTATTTCATTTATGTTAGTTTGAAGTTAATAATAGAATGCCATGTCAATAAGGCATTAATTGTAATCTTTTTTGCAAAATATGTTTAAATACTTCATTCAGTCGAAGTATTGAGGGTCGGTTCCTGATCATTGTAACTCTTTTTGTCAAGCATTGTACTTTTTCCACGTTGTTGGAGCATCATTAATAAAAAGACTCTTCACAGGATACTTGTGTTGCGATATACTGGTGATGTTTTTCTTAGTGTAATTGTGTTTCCATTATTATTCTCTATATGTATATCATCTGAAATATATTGTAAAACATGAGATGTGAAAAATAAGATATGTTATTGAGCACCTTATTTGGACTGCGTTTACAATCTGTATGTTTTCTTCTGAAGTCTGATTGAGAAATTCTTAAATGCTTTTCAATCACTACTGAATCACACATTTTCTCCATTCCATAATTCAATTTAAAGATCCAGTAAATGTAACTAGATTTCCCTATGATTACTCTTTTGAACTTTTGATGCAACATCCAACTTTATTTGACTCCATAGCCCAATGGAAAGAAATTAATTTGATCAGATCAACCAACCAAACCAATCAAACAATTCAAACAAACAACCAGGCACAATCATAACTAGCCTAAATCAACTTAAAAACCAAGCTAAATCATAAAGAGAGATCCCTCTCTGAAGCTGGCAGGGCTAGATCCCAGCTTCAAAAGTGGTTTGATGTTGTCCAATATATTTACTCCCTCAACCTCAAAAATATGAAATGATAACATAGTGGCGACCATACTGGGGAATAATACATTTTAATCCAAAACATTATTATTCCCTAGGTTAAAATCAATATTTCAGTAAGCAATTGTTGTATCAACATGAAATACATGATATGAGGTTTTTTTTGTAGATATATGCTAGATTATAGATTCTAATTTTGAGTTTTGTGTGATGATTTTTCATAACCCTGGCTCCCAAAAGAATTCATACTAGATCTCATCCTAATCACAACCCTGCTAAAATTGTAGACAACCCTAAGAAACTGGTAAGAAAGAAAATCTTTACTGAGAGTCAAGGTAGTAATAGTCCCTTGTCTAGATTCAATTCTCCTCTAGAAAATACTCCTTTTTCAAGATCTAATTCTCTCCCAAATGAATTTGAAACTTTGCAAGACATAGAATTTGATTTTCCCTTTCAGCAAAGTTTGTTTAGATCCAAGTATGAGGCTTTTATAGATCAAACTGCCATAGATAAATCCATACTGCAACCAGATGTACCCCAAACCCAAGACCTTGAAACAGATCCTGATCTAGAATCTTTACAACAATTTTCCAAATTACAAGGTCTAGTTTCAGTGTTGGACCAAGCTATAGAAGAAGATTTTATTCAATAGTCTGTTGAATTCTTTGCTTTAACTGTTGCAACAGCCTCTTTGTCTAGTCAGTCATCTTAGTCTGTGCATTTACAGCCTCCCAGTCCTACTCATTTTGTAGTTTCAACTTACCTACCTCTAGTTTCTCAAACTACTATACCTACTATCCCTGTAGTTATCCAAACTACACCTCCACTAGGTCAACCCTCAACTCAATCTACCAGGATAGTTATGGCAGGAAGGTATGCACCCTTGGTGTTACCAGGCCAGCTAAATGTTATGCCTACAGATTATCCATCCAAAATTGTGACCTTTGACAATACTGGTGCTTATACCACCTAACAACATGTGGATAGGATGAGTGATGTGTTTGACCTCCAAGAAGTGGATGAAGCCGATGTTAAAATGAGATTGTTTGCCCAAAGCTTAGGAGGTGATGTGAAGAAATGCTTTAGGGGTTTACCTACAGGAAGTATAGCCAACCTTACTACTTTCCATCAAGATTTTTTAGCTAGATGGGAGATCAAGAAAAACCCACTTCAACTCCTAAACGAATATAAAAGGTTAAAAAGAAAACCCAATGAAACTGTGTGTTGTGGGATAAATTCCCCTAGGGTCTTGGGTTGATACCCTAGCAGACTGGAGGTTATCTATTCAAAGAAACACACATTCCATACAACCATAGTTCTACTATAAACAAACTCTACGATAGAGGGCGTACTTGAGGTCCTACGTTTGAGAAGAGCCTTCTAGGGTCCAAACCCTTCTTGGATTTCCTTTTGCTCCTTTGACCTGCAAAACAATAAATTTCAAGAAAGTACAGCAGTATATGGACTAAACATCATAAAGAAACCATATTCATATTATAAGGAAAGGTAGTTAGTTATGCAATTAAACAACCATTCACATATGAATCATAACATGAATATCATAAACATTAAGAAGATTTATATCAGGAACAAAGACATGTGTTTCTTTTATTATAGACAAATAAAGTACAGAAAAGAATAATTTCACCTGATTTGTCCTTTCGCAGGATCCAAGCGGAACCGTCTCCCGAATTTGTCTAATCTCAAGCCTTTAACAACTTCCATGACTTACTCCATGATATCTCAAGTAGTATGAAAACATCAACACACACAAGGAAACAAGAGTTTCTTGTAGAATGGGGGAAGTGGAGGAGGCACTAGGATCTTCAAACCTGGTCAGGGAAATCTCAGCATAGTAATCTTTCTCTCTCTTCTCTCCTACCTTTGGCCTTCCCATTGAAGCCTTTTTATACTTCTCCCAAAGTAGTTTTTTAGTTGGGAATTCGTTGGGAACAGTTGGGCCACGGGCACTAACAGGTAATCAATAGGTGAAACCCGTGATATCCGCCCGAAATTAAGGAGATTTATTTTTTTAAGTGTTTTTAAACATACACGCGGGTTGGGTATACACAGACCCGCATATACACACATTTAGCTCAGGGTAATGTCGTGTATAGGGAATAAAACACTATTTTTTAAATTTTGGACCAGGTTTGGAAGGAGGGGTTGCCCTAGGCCATGAGTGCAGCATCACAAACCTCAAGAGTGAGATTTGGAGCTATAACAGATGCCCCCTAATATAAGAGGTCAGAAGGGTTACATGATGGCCGAAATGTAGTAAGCAAGTCCATGGAAAGGAATTCTATCGCAAAGTGAGAAGGACTTCACCAGAATTCAGCCTGCTAAGCCACAAAAGGAGATCAGAAAAAAACATTGTCTGAGGTGGGCATACCCATGCTCAGAGAAGGTACAACATGTCCGCGTATCAATTACAAGCGGATCCACTGAGTATACAAGTATAAACAACTGGAAAATACATAATGGATCATCTGATCAAGATCGAACAAGTACATGTCTAAATGTCACATATAAGAATGTCAATGATGTTGAAGAATGAAGTGGATCACTGATATCAAAGACTGATCCCAAAAAGTACCAAATGAACATGATGGAATATGATGGTACTACATTGCAAACTCAGGTGCCAGCATATAAAATGTCGCCCCATGCTGCGGCCGGTGGTAATGCTAGATCTGGATCTCCTCGGAAATCTAACCCGGCATAGGGGTAGTCGTCAACGGCGATGATTTATTGATCCCACTAGGAAAAGAATTCATCGTCAAAAGCAGTCCGTGGGACCTCTCAGACATTTCATTAGGTCATCCCACTTGCCCATTCATGGATCTCATGGGGTGCTGATTGAAACCGGTACTCTGGGACGAAGTGCAGGGACTCTCTCGAAAAAGAAAGAACACAAAATAGTCCCATAACTAAAATTTTTGGTTTGTCCTCTCTTGATAGAAGTGAGTTGGCTTTTCATGCTAGCCAAAAGAGGAGTACACCAGTCAAATACAGTGGCGAGACAATCAACTTCCACGCTCATGGTTAGTCGTGATGCCTGGTGCAGAGAAGCTGATCCATTCACTCTGGCTATGGTGAACAGGATTATCCTCAGTGATAAACTTGCCACATGTGTTATGGAAATCTGACTGCCAACTTTCTTTGGATGTCTCGGGAAATATATCTGTACATAGTCCTTGATTGAGAAACTGCTTAGTGTCCTGCCCCGGGCATGTACTACCTCTCCCCTTCGGTAAAGGCCTGTTATGAAATAGATATCTTCCACTTCTATCCTGAGTGGCATCTGGTCAATCATAAAAGCATCCTCTTCAATGTTCCAATAATCAATAATCATCTCGAGAAGATGTGTGTTTGCTTTCATATTTGGCAATTTGAATAATTTTAGCAAACCACATCCCCGTAATGCATCCAAAGCACCAGGATCATTCATGACCTCATCATCTACTGCAGTATGCTCTCTTTCTCGCCAAGTGACTAGCATCCTGAAAGAAAAATGAATTTGAATAAACACTATTTTTTAAATTTTGGACCAAGTCTGGAAGGATGGGTTGCCCTAGGCCATGAGTGCAGCATCACAAACCTCAAGCGTGAGATTTGGAGCTATAACATTGTGGAAGAGTATTGTGAAAGATTCAATATTGTTTACAATGCCATTCCACAAGACATCAAGCGCTCCCCTAGTCTAGCCCTGATTGATTTTCCAGATGGTTTTGATGTAGATATGGAATATCAACTTAGGGAAAGAGACCCGAAAACTTTGGAAGAAATGCAAGCAAATGCAATTAAAGTTGAAGCCAACATCCTGGCAAAAAAATCCAAATTGAAGTCTGAACGCAGAGTAACCATAAAAGAAGAACCTTCTACCTCTATTGTGGACCATAAGATTAATAACTTAGTCAAAGTAGTGAATCAAATGATGCAAAGAATGAGCATCAATGACCAAAATCAAGCAAGAGAAAACCAAAATGTCCAACAAACCAAAAACCAAAAATTTAGAAGAAATGCTCCTCAAATTAAACAAAGAGAGCAAAAGGGATCAGATCAGCAGATTCGGCCTCCTTTCAAGAAAATTACACGGATGATGAGGGGAATATTGTGGAATATTTGGATGATAACCAAATTAATTTGTTAGGGATAAGTGATGATGAAGTAGTTTTCCTCACTCAAGAGGAACAAGAACTTTTTCTTATAGCCCATACTGAAATGGATTCTGAAGAGTCAGAGGAATACAAACAAGGATTTGAAAATGCCATAATGGAAGTCCATAAGTAGTATAATCTTAGAAGTAAAAAAAATCAAGATGTTGCAAATAAAAAGAATGTTGAAAATCCTGTCAAAAGGGTCTCTGATTCTAATTCCAAGAAAACAACATAAAATCCCCCTAAGAAAAACACATAAAATCTTGGAAAGAAGCCAGCAAAAGCTACTATGAAAAAGGAAATTGATACTTCTTCTAGAAATACTCAAACTTATCTACCTTCTACCAGCCAACAAACTTAAGTGGCCACAAAAATAGTTGTTGATAAACCTAATTTTTCAAATCTGCTTAAAAATCCAACACCAGTCAGTATACAAAATGAACTTGCAAAGCTGAAAATTTCCATCCCCTTAACTGAATTAATCAACAAGAATGTATACAGGACTCATGTCCTGAAGGCATTAAACATAGGGCAGAAAATTGATTATGTAAACTTGAGTAGAAGGTAAACCACAAGGAGGAGGGGTTCCTCCATTTTATGTTAGTTTGAATATTCGTGATAAAATTCTCCACAATGTTATGCTAGATTCAGGTGCAACCCATAATTTAATGCCCAAGGCTATCATGGAAAGACTAGGACTTGACATTACTAGGCAATACAAAGATTTGTATTCCTTTGATTCTAGAAAAGTTAGATGCCTAGGCCTTATCAAAAACCTGTGTGTTACTTTAGCCCAAATCTCTGTTAAAAGCCTTATGATGGATATAGTGGTTGCAGACATTCCCCCAAATTATGGCATGTTGTTGTCACGCTCATGGGGAGAAAAATTACAAGGAACCCTGAAAATGGACATGACTTATCCCATTATACTAGTGTTTGGTCAACCGAGAAGACTGTATAGGGAAACTTTAATGAAGTATATGGTCAATAGTCAAGATAAAACACATAAATACCCTCTTTACTCTGTTCATTCTGACCTAGATTCTTTCATTCTTTACAATGATGAAGGCATTGATACACAGGTTACTCAAGCAGAAAATGATATTGATGAAAAACATGAAAAACAAACTCTAATTGTGCAACAAAATATTGAAACTGAACCTTTTTGGAACATGAGCTTTGATGGCTCTTGTAGCAAATCAGGTTCAGGGGCAGGTGTTTGGGTGTCCAATTAAGGGAACAACCATGCAGAAGTCATTCCTATAAACTCAATTTTAATTGCACCAATAATATAGCAGAATATGAGGCACTTCTTTTAGGATTGCAATTATTGAAGAAGTTAGGTGCTAAAAGAATTGATGTTCATGGGAATTCTAAATTAATTGTAAGATAGATCAAGGGAGAGTATGCTGCCAAACATCCTAGGTTGAGAGACTACAAAAATGTTGTGCTTGAGTTTCTAGGAAATTTTGAAGAATATGATCTTGTTGTTATTCCCAAAAATCAGAATGGCTTGGCGAATTTTAGCTTTTTCATCTAGCACATGTAAAATGCCTCATCCCAACAGATAATACACTGTGGAGGTTAAACATCGTCCAGATGTACTTGACAATATCAGGCATTGGCAGGATTTTGGAAGTGACAAATAAATTGAAAGCTTTTGGCAATCCAAGGATGAGTATGAAGAGTACAACATAGATTTAGAGTGTGAAGTAGAAAAACAGTTTGTTGAATATGTTAGTGTAGATAAACGGCTTGATGATTTGGATGTAAATATTTCAGTCAATAAAGATGTACATAAATTAGAATTGCATGAAATAGATCCAAAAAAAGAAGAATTTTAAGTACTTCAGCTTAAGGATAATGTCTTGCCTAGGGGTTTAGTTCCATTAAAAGAACTTTTTGATTTCAAAGATGTAGCAAAAAAGACAAAAATGGAACCCATAGGGGCAAACATAGAAGAATGCAATGTAGGTAGTGAGCAGAATCCCAAAATGATAAAACTCTCAAAAAAACTTCCTATTATTACACAAAAATGATACATAGTTTTTTTCAAAGAGTTCATAGATGTCTTTGCATGGAGTTATGATGATCTAAAATCATATGACACTAGCATCATACAACATAAAATCCCAATCAAGGAAGATCAAAAGCCCTTTAAGCAAAAACTTCGTAGGATCAATATTTCCCTAATGCCTTTGATTGAGAAAGAAGTAAAAAGGATGTATGATGCTAAAATTATACTTCCCCTTAGATGCTCTAAATGGGTGTCTAACATTGTGCCTACTAGAAAGAAAACTGGAGAAATCAGATTGTGTATTGATTTCAGAAATCTAAATAAGGTATCCCTTAAAGACAACTACCCATTACCTAAAATGGATCATATATTAGAAAAGGGTAGTGGGGTCTAGTAGAATTTCCTTATTAGATGGTTTCTCAAGTTACAACCAAGCCTTAGTGCATCCTGATGATCATGATAAAACTGCCTTCACCACACCATGGAGCACTTTCATGTATGTGAAAATTCCCTTTGGGTTAATGAATGTTGGAGCCGCTTTCTAAAGAGCAATGGATATTTCCTTTGTTGACGAAATTGGCCATTTTATTGTGATTTATCTAGATGACATTATAGTCTATTCTAAAACTGATGAGGAACATTTAACACATTTAAGAAGAGTATTTGAAAAATGTAGGAGGTTTGGGATCTCACTCAATCCTAAGAAGACCATGTTTGGCCTTGAGGAAGGAAAACTTCTTGGTCACATTATTTCCAAGGATGGAATTAGGATTGATCCCAATAGAACTGAAGCGATTTAAAAAATCAGTCATCCAAGAAACATCAAAGAGCTTCAGCCTTTTATTGGCAAAATCAATTTCCTAAGGAGATTCATTCCTAACATGGCAGAAATTCTTAGAAATATAGCAAACATGCTTAAAAAATATTCTAAATTCAAATGGAGTATTGAGGCTAAACAATCCTTCGATTTAGTTAAACAAGCATTAACCACATTCTTCTCTTTTGCTTTCGAACACACTATTGCAGTAGTTTTACTGCAGAAAAACAGTGAAGGCTTTAAACAACCTATTGCATTCTTTAGTAAAGATTTAAGAGATGCATCTTTTAAATACAACATTATGGAAAACAGGCCTTTTCATTGGTTAAAGCAATAAAATATTTTAGAGCATATATTTTGCATTCCCATATTATTGCTTATGTACCTAATGCAGTGGTTAAGGACATTTTGACATAGAATGGACTTGATGGAAAGCGAGGCAAATGGATTGTTGTCATCCTGGAATATGACTTACAAGCCCACCAAGTTAATCAAAGGTCAGGGACTAGCCAAATTGATGTTTGAGTCAAAATTCCATGCATTAGACATTAACGTGATTGATTCATTATATAATCAAGAGGAACATGAAACTCCACAAATTGATGAGGCATTTCTGAACTCACCCTAGTATGCAGACTTGCTTTATGTTTTATTTAATTTAAATGCTCCTCCTGGTTTGAAAAAAACAAAGGAAAGATTTATGAAGTTAAAAGCAGTTAAATTTTGCATTATAGACATTGTCTTGTATTGGAAAGATGTTGGGGGTATTTTACTTAAATACTTGTTCAAGGATGATTCAAATAAAGTTATCCATGAATTCCATGAAGGAGATTATGGTGGACATCTTTATTGGAAAACCACTGCCAATAAAATCCTTAGAGCTGGTTTCTACTGGCCTACTCTTTTCCCTAACATTCACAAACAAATCACCTCATGTCATAAATGCCAGATTTTTTAGGGAAATAGAAAATTGTTGCCCCTACCATTAAAGCCTATCTCTGTTGAAACCCCCTTCCAACAATGGTGATTGGATTTCATTGGTGAAATTCATCCCTCTTCCTCAGCCCAACATAAGTGGATCCTTACAGCCACTGACTACTTTACCAAGTGGATAGAGGCCACTCCTTCCAGAGCTGCCACTGATGTTCTCATTATTAAATTCCTTGAGACTAATATCCTCTCCATATTTGGTTGTCCTAGAAAACTCATCACTCATCATGCTACAACATTTAAATCTAAAAAGATGGTTGAATTTTGCATAAATACTACAGTATTTTGGGACATTCAACAGCTTATTACCTTGATGGTAATGGTTTGGCTGAATCTTCAAACAAAAGTTTGGTAAACATCATCAAAAATTTGTTAGAGGACAACAAGAAGTCTTGGCATAACAAGTTGGTCAATGCACTTTGGGCTAACTGACTTACTACTAAAAAATCAATTGGCATGTCACCATACCAATTGGTCTATGGGATGGATGCATTTTTTCCATCCTCCTTAGGAGTTCCAGTCATGAAGATCATTCAAGAAGTGCAAGTTGAACCCAATGATGTACAAAGAAGGATTAATCAAACTATCCAGTTGCAGTAGTCTAGGGAGGAAGTATACAATCAGACCCAAGTTATTCAAGAAAATGTGAAAATATCTTTGACAGAAGAACAAAAATTGATGACTTTAATATTGGGGATCAAGTTTCAAGATGGGATTCAAGGAGAGAAGATAAAGGAAAACATGGAAAGTTTGATAATATTTGGAATGGGCCATATATTGTTCATGCTTTCAGGGGAAATAATGTATTCTACCTTAAAGACCTAGATGGAGCAGAGATACCTAGAGGTCCTGTCAATGGGAGGATGTTGAAGCACTACATTTCTTAGCCTACAAATTTTCCTTTCATCATTGTAAATATCATAGTCTTTATCGTTTTGATTAGGTAACTTATTGACAAAGGTTGAAGCCCGCAATGAAGGTCATAAGCCTAGATTGATGAGCTACCAATAGTATTTTAAACAACAAAGAAATCAAATTAAGGCATTACAGACATGGAGTAATCAAGGTTGTTGAAAATAGCAACAAGAAATGCTAAAAATAGAAATTCTATAAATAGCATTGCTATAGATAGCATTTCAGGTACCAATGTTGAAAATAGCAACAAGGAATGCAAAAAATAAAAATGCAAAAAATAGCATTGCTATAGATAGAATTTTAGGATACATTCCAATTTTAATTAGTCCCTGAATTAAAATTGAGAATTAAAATTCGAATTTAGTCTCACTAGTTGTTTGAAAAATAATTAATTAATTCATCTTGAGTTAATTAGTTGGTGAAAATCAAACATGAAGTCTTTGTGAAGACATGCAACAATTATCCCTTTGATTGAGGAAGTTATCCCTTAATTAAGGAAATAAGGATGAGTTGTATTTGTGTTGTAATTAGTTAGCTCAGTTAACTGAGTTAAATCCACTTAAATTTCCAAACAGTTTTTGGAACAAATTATGAGTTCATTCAGTTAATGCATGCATGCATGCAACTAGTGTTCTCCAGACAACTGAATATTCTCTCATAAACAACCAATGCATGTCAATTCAAAGAAAGACCCAGTTGAGATTAAAGATAGGGACATTGTACTATCAGTTGGAGGAATTTTCCTATAAAGGAAACTCATCCATGCAGAAGGAATTAACTCCTTCAATATTGCGCAGTTATTTCATAAGTCAGTGTTGTGTGTGAGGTGAGAATCACACAGGTGGCAGCTGGAGGACCCAAGAGAAACTGCGCAAGGAAATAGGAGGCTTGGAGGACTGAAGGAAGGCATGTGTGTTGTCTATTCTATCTATGAGCAGCAGTGAGGGATTGTACTAAGAGTTGGATAGCTTGAGAGCTAAATATTTGTGTAGCCCTGAGATATTTCCACTTGTATGATAATACAGATAGCGGGGTTTTTAGCGGAGGCTTTTCCCAAAGTATTCTTTTGTGTTTCATGTGTGATTGAATCTTCTTCTCTATTATATGTTCTGTTGATCTTGCTCAAATCGATTAAGCTTCCGCAAGTTTGATTGTAGAAGTAGATTTAGTATTTTGCTTTAGTACATTGCATAATCAGTTTAATCTACAGTTTCTCTACAAGATGTGTAGAGAGCAGAATTGCTACATGGTATCAGAGCTAGCTAATCCATAGAGAAATTTCTACATGGTATTGGAGCTAAGGTGATCAAAGAGGAGAACAGTATACAAAGAAGGGGGAAGTTTGAAGTTTGAAGTTCTTGATTGTAGGTACAACATCGATTTCTTATCACATCTCAACTTTCACCAATGGTGTTCAATGGCTTGAGACTCAAGTATGCCCTGGATGGCAGCTCAAATTACATAGTCTGGTAGGATCACATGGAAGCGATATTAGAGGACAACAGTTTGAAGGACTTCATTGATCAAGAAGTCCCCAAGCCAGCAGCAGCTAATGCCCAAGAATTGACGGAATGGAAGAAATGTGTGGCGAGAGCGAGGAGGATTCTTCTGGAGGAAGTTCGAGACCACATTTTCTCGAGTCTCCATGGGAAGGAGACTCTGTTTTCAATGTGGAAGACATTGAAGTATCTATATCAAAATAGCAGTGACCAGAGGAAGCTGGTGCTGAAAGACAAGCTTCAGAAAATCAAGTGTGAAAAGGGCGACACGATCTCTACATATCTAAACAAGCTCACCACATGCAGAGATGAGCTTGGAAGTGTAGGAATCATGATAGCCGATGATGACATGGTGAGTCTTGCTCTCCTCGGTCTTCCTAAGAGCTGGCATAGCTACCAGGACTCAGTAAATGGAAGAGAGAAACTACCAGATTGGGAACGACTATGGTCGGATCTGATGCAGGAGGAGCACCAGAGATGGTTCTTCATCTAAGGAGGATGAAGAAAATCTAGCCTTAGCCAGTAAGGCAAGGAAAGGGAAGGAGAAGGATTCTCATTCCAAATCGAGTTCTTCCCATGGTGGGAACAAGATTGACAAATCTAAAGTGAGATGCATTAATTTTCATGGGGTGGGCCATTATGCAACTAATTGTCCATTGAAGAAATCCAAGAAGGGATCCTTGGAAGGATCTGAAGGTGAGGCATTGGCCTCTCAGTTCGAATTGGATTTTACCCTCATCACATGCATGGTTTCATCGATGATGGGTTGTGGTTGGTTTCTTGACAGTGGAGCCTCATTCCACATGACCGGCGATAAGAGTTTGTTCAATACCTTGGAGGAGAAAGACCTCCAAATGAACATAAAGATGGGCAATGATGGAAAGTATTGTGTTTCAAGTGAAGGTACGGTTGTGTTTCAAAGGGAGCATGGAGCTCCTATCACCTTGACTGATGTGAAGTATGTGCCTGGACTGAAAAAAAAAAAAAAAACTTGGTATTGATCATGATGTTGGAGGACAAAGGCTACAATGTTGTCTTCAGTAAGGGAAAGGTTTTCCTTAGACACATCACCATGGGTCAGGTGAAACAGATCGGTTCACAGGTATAGTACATGTATGCTCTTGAGGTTCAAGATGCATGCAAAGCCTTGAGGAGCAAGGAAATTGTTGGAGACTTGGTGGTTGAGAGGGAGTACATTACCTCTCAATATGCAGCGCCAGAAGAAGTATCAGAAAATTTTGGAGGAGCCATAATTGGTGAAACAGCTTCAAGAGGTTGTGGAGCAGCCACAATTGGAGATGCTGAGAGGAGACCAAGTGGAAGCATCAACTCATGCAGAGACCTCCAGTGGGGGGAAATTTCGAGCCAAGTGGGCAGAAGGATCACATGCAGCCATACCTCCAGGTGTGAGGTGGGGCGATGTGAAGTGATAGTCTCAAGAAGGCTCAAATAGGGGCTTGATCCTTGAGGCACCCAACCTCTTTGATTAGACCTTGCTACAGGAGCCCCGACGAGGAGTAGTAGGATAGCTGAGTGGGTAGAGACAGATGCGGACGGAGCGGTAGAGGGAGATTCAGCATCAGAGGGTGTTTCTAGCCCAACAGGGAGGTTAGTTGGGAGATTAGTTACTTACTTCTCAGTAATTGATTTGCATTGCAGCAGTGGGAAACAAGATGCAACAGGATGAGAGGAGGTGCAGTGTGGATGCATGCTGGGAGATAGGACCAGCGGCAGCACGGATGCAGCAGGAGGAATGAGTGTGATTGATGTAGTCATAGATCAAAGTGACAGAGGCTAGAGCAGTCAGATACTGAAGAGAACAGAGGTGCAAATTTTCAATCGACAGAGGCAATAACAGTCAGAGACTTTGATGACAGAGGCATCATTCTAATTCAGGTTGGATATTTTTTGTTTCTGGAGTTGCTGGAGCAACAACACTTGAGAGAAGTGTTGCATGTAGAACATTCCAAAGGTTCAAGATCGTGTTCGAGTTGAATGCTTTTCGTGTTGAGAGGGAGTGTTGAAAATAGCAACAAGAAATGCTAAAAATAGAAATGTTATAAATAACATTACTATAGATAGAATTTCAGGTACCAGTGTTGAAAATAGAAACAAGGAATGCAAAAAATAAAAATGCTAAAAATATCATTGCTATAGATAGCATTTTAGGATACATTCCAATTTTAATTAGTCCCTGAATTAAAATTCGGATTTTGTCTCACTAGCTGTTTGAAAAATAATTAATTAATTCATCTTGAGTTAATTAGTTGGTGAAAATCAGACATGAAATCTTTGTGAGAAATTCAACAATTATCCCTTTGATTGAGGAAGTTATCCCTTAATTAAGGAGATAAGGATGAGTTGTACTTGAGTTGTAATTAGTTAGCTCAGTTAAATGAGTTAAGTCCACTTAAATTAGTTCCAAATAGTTTGTGGAACTAATTGTGAGTTCAGTCAGTTAATGCATGCATGCATGCAACTAGTGTTCTCCAGATAACTGAATATTCTCTCATAAATGACCAATGCATGTTAGTTCAGAGAAAGACCCAGTTGAGATTAAAGACAGGGACATTTTACTATCAGTTGGAGGAATTTTCCTATAAAGGAAACTCACCCATGCAGAAGGAATTAACTCCTTCAGTTATTCAGAGGTCAGTGTTATGTGTGAGGTGAGAATCACACAGGTGGCAGTTGGAGGACCCAGGAGGAAATAGGAGGCTTGGAGGACTGAAGGAAGGCATATGTGTTGTATATTCTGCCTATGAGTAGCAGTGAGGGATTGTACTGAGAGCTGGATAGGTTGAGAGCTAAAGCTTTGTGTAATCCTGAGATATTTCCACTTGTATGATAATACAGATAGCGGGGTTTTTAGCTGAGGCTTTCCCCAAAGTATTCTTTTGTGTTTCATGTGTGATTGAATCTTATTCTCTGTGATATGTGTTCTATTTGATCTTGCTCAAATCAATTAAGCTTCCGCAAGTTTGATTGTAGAAGTAGATTAAGTATTTTTCTTTAGTACATTGCATAATCAGTTTAATCTACAGTTTCTCTACAAGATGTGTAGAGAGCAGAATTTCTACAAAGGATACTGATCATATGTTCTTGACACTTCACTTGGAGAAGTGCCATCCCCAGCTGGAGCCATTATTAGGGTCCTATAAATTATAGGATCTCAAGGTGATTGATTATTTTGTATTTGTGATTTCATATTGTACATAAATTTCAGTATTCAAATGATTTCCAAAAAATATGAAAAAGAAAATGAAAAGAGGGTATGTTAAAAAATAAATAAGACAAAAAGGGAAATAAGAACCCCGCAAAAGGAAAAATAGAAAATAATACTGAAAGTGTTGCAAGTAATGTCACCACTGATATGTTAGGCCCCTATACTATTAGTGTAACCCCTTATTGTTATTAGCACAACCCCCTTATTATATTGTTGTACCCATGTAGTCCCCATATTGTTACTATTGTGCCCCATAGAAGCCCGCTATTGTTATTATTGTGCCCTTA
>APFE031429366.1:21647-65550 GCA_000404065.3 Pinus taeda | reverse complement strand
CCGCACCTCTATGGAATCTGTAATTTCCACCCTGGGGATCCTAGTTATTGGGTTGTAATGTTTACCAACACCTGCGGGTTTTGGTGTAACGGCAAACCTCCACAATTTGTATCATCCAAGAATTGTTCATTTTTGTAATGTAAAGGAGGTTGCCCCCTCAAAGAGGCTGAATTCTAAGGCATTCAACTATCTTTTCTATCTTTTTGTGAGCTGGTTTCATAACATCATAAGTTAGATCTTCTAGTTCATTTTGAAATGAGGTTGTGTGGAAATTGTTTTTGAATGCCACAATGACTAAAGTTCTGTTCCAATCATACAGTTTAATCATTATTGAACACATTTAAATTTCTATTAAATAGGTTAGTGAATAAAGGTTTACCAAACAGTTTAATCTTGGTAAATCAGTAGCTAGGTAGAAATAAAATTGATTCAACAGTTTAATCTGAGTCAATGGCGAAATAAGTGATAAGATAAGGTAGATTTTCATAAAAGAAAAATGATTTCGGTCTGCTAGTTCAAATGCACCTTGCAAAGAAAGAAGAGAAAATGTTAGCTTAGAAAAAGAATTGAAATGAGAAAGTGTAGGTAGAAGCACTATGGTGATTAGAGGAAAAGCATGAAGATTTTATTCTAAGTTGAATTTCAAATATATTTTCATGCACAGAGCGAAGGCAAAAGGAATTAAGGTTTTACTCTAAATTTTGGTGTATCCGATGATATTTGATATATTATTCCCCTTTTCCTAAGTTTCATTAGCGCACCATACACTCCAATCATTCCCTCGCACTTCATTAAATATATTTCCCAACCTCACCATATGCCCCATCATGTCACGTTAATACCCCGCCACCTTTCCCATCATCCACGCCCACCTCGTCACATCGAACGGCCCACAGTGCATTTCGGCCCCCCCCACCATCTGAACTTTACCATTGGGGGGTCCGAAATGGGCAGTGTTCAAACCCACACCCACCGCGAGGTGTCACCACCACATAGTTTCGCACCCCCCTCGCCGAAACCATTAATCGCCTCTCCCCCCCCCCTCAGAAAAGTGGTTTCTCTGCCATCCATATCGTTGCCCTATTCGTTGTGCTCCACCACTCACTCTTCGCCATGTAATCCACCTGTTGCTTCGCCAATCACATCCGCTCCCTCCAAAATTAATCCATTAGGAAATTAAGTTTCTTAACCATTAATTCAATGGACCCATGCCACCATCAACAGGAAATCCAAAATACTTTATAATCCCTCCTTTCGCCCATTCACTGGTTACTGAGTTTGTACACTACCATTGCCATTTTTTTGCTGCCATTTCCATTGTTTTGTACAGGTGTGCAAGTCCTCTCCACGTACTGTAAACCTGTAATCCATATTTCACCATTGTCCTTAGCTTTATCCAATCATGCCTCCAAAAGAGAAGGGACAAGAGGAACCCGTGAATCCGATCCACCCTCCCATTGATTTTCACCACATCCCTTTGGTAGAAAGAGACTATAAAATCCATGAAACCCTCTATGAATTTGATCTTTTTGAGATGTATTATTGGCTTGAGGAAAATTTTTATAGATAAATCTGATGATATTCAACTGTGGGAATCCAATTTTCCCTGCTATATCTTTCCCCATACCCACAACACCCCTGAATTTGTCACGAAATGTCATGCATGTTATCTGCCTAGCCAAAGAGTTATTATTTCCCCCACTGGAGAAATTCTATTCACCATCACTCCCCAAGCTATAGACCAAATGATGCAAGCCCCTACAGCAGATAATGCCACCCCTTTTTCTCATGAAGCACTTGTTGAATTGTATCAGAAATTGGACTTTGCTAGAAGAGCCAAAACCCTTGAGATTTTCTTGACTGAATATGCCCCATTACCCAAGAAAATCCCTCCCTATCCATCCTCCATTTTCCCTGAGAGAGCCAAGAAAATTATCACAGTCATCTCCTACCTCCTTGGCTATTACTTAGATCAGTGGGTAGATGAGGCAATCATAGGATTTCTTTCCATTTTCTCTATAGATTCCAAGCCTTCTATCTTATTCAACTTTAGCCAATTTCTTGCATATTCTATCTAAGAGAAGTTTATCAAATTCCAGACTGAGGAAGTATTCAAATATGCTTATGTGTTAGTTTATATGTTTTTGTTGGGAACGGGTCCCCTAAGGTCATTTTTGGGGTTAAAAGCCCAAGTTTTGGGGCAGAAAGCCTAAGTTTTGCATAAGAAATGTAAAGTCTCCGCATTTTGTGGTCGAGAAGTGTGAAGATGGAAAGATTTAATAAGGGTTTCCACCCTTAGTTTATTTAACTCATGTCAGATTTATGAGAGCTTCCCATGGTCCGCAGACCATGGGATTGTATAAAAGGGGAAGTCTTAGAAGAGTCTAAGGCAGTTTTTGGAAGTTCAATTCAATTGAGTCTTGTTAGGTTTTATGTAATGGGTATGTGAGAGCTAAGAGTGAAGAGTTATAGTGTAGGAAAGAGGCTCTGCAGCTGTGTGTGCAGAGGCCTAGGGTAGAAGTTTGTAGTTGAGTGCGCGGACCCCTGCAGCTATGTGCGCAGGGTAGTTGGAGTCTGTAAAGGGGATCTGAACATCAATAAAGAGAATTATTCTGGAAGTATCTGTGTATGATCTTTTTTATTTTTGCATATGATTATGTTATGATGAATATTGGGTTTATGTTTTAATGTTGTCTTGATGCACGAATCCATATGTTTTGCTTTGTTATATGAACGCAAGTACAAATATCTGTTTACGCGAAGATCATCTTAACGCATGTGAAGTTATTCAATACTTAAGATAATATGGGTAAAAACAGAAGTAAAGAGTAATTATATAGGTGCGTACGTGCCTAATCTGCCTATCTAGTGTACATGAAGGATGACCGTAGACCTTCGCAGAGGTCTGAAGGACTAATAAGCGTAGTATATCCATAAGCCCTAAAAGGCTTATCGACCTGCATGAAGGAAGGTTTAGGGTATAAAATGACATCCCTACCATATCTGGGTGTAGAAACTTGGTTCCTGCATCCCCCCATACTGCTTCGGGTGAGACTTCAGTTTGCGCTTCGCAGATTGATGCCAAAAGGGCCAGTAGTGTAGGGATTTGCTTGGCTAATTTAATGTTGAGCCTAGGTCATGGCCCATCAAGCCAACAAATGGTTCCATTGTTGGGACCGGGACCTACATAAAGAGATGTGTAATGTCGCATCACTGGAATCCAACTAGGAAGGAGATTGAAGACTGGTTAGATAGAAATATCCATGAATTCGCGGTGCAAGAGAAAAAGAATTTACGATTGATGAAAGAATAGTGGTTGGACAGATATTTGTACACATAGATACCCAAGATCTTCTTATGTTCCTTCCCAATCGAATTATACGAGTGGATCGCGAAAATGGCAAACGACCAAGGAAGGTGAAGACTTGATGGTCTGATAGTTTGGACACTAGAGTTAGTACGGAGATTGGAAGCCTCTGTAGACAAGATCGCACGTGTTGTCGATCATTGGCTCGATCATATCATAGGAGGGTTCATGACAAAGTTCACGGTCGATACTTCGGTCAGTTACAACGAAGCAGAGCGCCGCTTTTTCAAAGGACCACAAGGTGAGTATCTAAGGTCTTCAAATACTTGGATTAAGATGCTTTTCTGTGAAAAGCGAGTTATGCAACTACCTTGATGTTTGGAGCTACGCGAAGTGGAAATACCTTTAGGAATAGAGGGAAAATAGGCCCTAAATATAGCCCGATGATTGGACCTCCTCTGAGTGACGATGAGGAAGCAACATAGTCTTCTCCGCAGAGCGTTGTTCAACTGATAAGATAAGGATTCCTGCAAATATCCCATCCACCCACACCACCTCCATCTTCACCTTCACTGCATACACCTTCACCCACACCACCGCCACCTCCGCCACCATCCAATATGGAAAATTTAGTAAAATTGCATGTGTTCAAGGGATCGAGAACTAAGGACTTGGACCAATTTTGGTTCGTCGCGAAGGTCATGTGGGAATCTTAGGGTATTACAGATGATCAGATGAAGAAAGAAATGGTTACTGCTTTGCAAGAATGTGCGCTAACATGGTACATTAAGTACTGCACGGATAATTTGATGGTTGCATTAGCAGATATTCAGACCGCGCTAAATAAGGAATTCAGAAGGCCCAAATCTGAAGCTCAGTCAACTGTGGGATTCAAGGAGATCATGATGAAGCCTAGCGAGATACCTTGGGATTTGGATCAGAGGTTGAAGTGCATAATCGATGAAGCCAACATGAATCTCACGGATGGGTAGCACCATGAATGGTTTGTGGCTTTGCTCCTGCCTCATCTAAGGGTTGCTTTGTCACAACAGAAGATTGGAACCCAGGCAGAAGCCTTGGATATTGCAATGAGATTGCATGAGACACCAATGCAAGATGCTAATTTAGGGGTTCAGCAGATTCATGCACAATTCCAGAACTTGTGGCCTAGAATTTCAGAGTCTAAAGAAAGATAGAACAGCTCGTCTAAAGGTGTGCGAAGAAGTTTGGTGCCTAAAATGCAAAATTCAGGGGCATGAAAAAGATCATTGTCCAATATTTACGAATTATGTTGCAGCAAGGGAACCAATGCCTCTGAGGCCAAAAGCTCTAGTAGGGCCAAGCATAGGGCCCACTCTATGGTGCGTTATTTTTCAGGCAGCTGGAAAACATGCGACAGACAATTGCCATTTGCTGCAGAAATTTGTACAGACACCGCAACAACTCTTCTACAACTTCTGTCAATCGGTAGGTCATGATGAGTGTAATTGTTGTAGTTATGAGCTAATGATGGATAGAACGCTAGCATATAGGGTACAGGCAGAAACTTGTCCTCCAGACCAAGGCGATGGGGGAGCATGAGGTGAATATCAGGGGCTCTGATGAGGTCGAGTTGGAGGAGGACCTAGTAGAGGTCGGGAATAGGTCATTGTTACAATTGTGGAGGCCCGAGACACTACACACGAGATTGCTCGAATCCAACACGTCTTTCATGTTGATATTGTACTCAGTTTGACCATGCGATAGAGGATTGCCCTGTATTACTAGCTAAGATACGCAAAAAGGGGGCACAACCTCAACAACTAACTTAGAACCTATAGATTATGAGGGTTGAGCCTTGCGAGGAGGATCCTATGGTAAATATTGTGTTGTGGAGTGGAATGACGAATGACGAAGATAAGGGGAAGCAGCCTGAAGAAGGTGAGTGGGTCCGCAAAGCACCAGAAAAGGAGATTAGGTTTGATCTAGAATGCGTAAGGGAAACGTTTATGGAAGTAAAGAAAAGCTTCGCTAAGGCCTCTACCTCAGGAAGTTAGGATAATCTAGCTGAAGAGATGGACCCTTCCATGCTTACTACTTTCTTGGAGACCTGTATGAAGATATTGCACTATAGCAAGGCTGTGAAAGGATTGTAGGAGCTGATAAATAAGTGTGCCAAAAAAGAAAATGCTCCTAACTGACTGCATGTAGTCAGGAATAATTGTAAGCATAAGGTGAGAACAGGGTGTGAGATGAGGCTCACTATGCAGTTAGGATAATATGAGATGGTTCAAGTTATTCTAGATTTGGAGTAAGACGCAAATGCTTTTCCTAAACAGACATGGGAGAGGATGGGGAGACCTATGCTACAATGGTCTCCGATTTAGTTAAGAATGGAAAATTAGTAGGGAATCATCCCATGGGAAGATTGCAGGGAGTGACAATTGATATTGAGGGTGAGAGTGCATTGGTTGATTTTGAAGTGATGAGATTGTGGATGATAGCAATCCCTACCCTGCGGTCCTTGGGATCGATTAGGATACTGACATGAATGGGGTAATCAATTTGAAGAAGTGGAAGATGATATTTGAGAAGAAATCTCTCCGCGTAGTAATGCCTCTGGACCCTGCAGAAGGACTATGCTATACTGAACCGGTCCGTGATTATGAAAGTGATGATGATTTGGACCAGATTTATAAGATAATGGCGCGAGATCAGGATTGGGTGAATCCGACATCATATGGACTCATTTCCTGGGACCATGAAAGTTCCTGCAAACTAGATTCAGATGAGGAGTTGGAGCACTAGAAGAATCGACTGCATGAAGTATCTACGATGCACTATAATATGATGACCAAGATGTTGCACTATGTATCGTCAAAGATAAGTAATTTGAATTACTGTGATGGTTTAACTGATGTCGATAACTTTTTGGATGCATTCAAACGGGAAGTTCCAAAGGAGCATCACTTCCAAGCCTTGGATTGGGCGTTGTGCCTACAATATGGTGGGGTATGCACAAAGACAGTTTTGATGATTGGTGCATGTATAGAAAGATGATGATATTACGGTGTGGTCACCCACAAGTACGACTAACAGAGAAATATGATGGAAGGAATGACCCACACTATCACCTATCCAAATGGACTAAGGTTTATGGAGTGGAGCCTCAACCTAAATGGGTGCATCTGGTTTGTCATACTTTGGATGTAATATCGATGAACTGGTACTTGGAAACGGAGCTTCGCCATGGCACTGAAGAATGGGATGTTTTGCAATAGGAATTCTTGCTGACGTTTAGTTTTAAGGATGGGTTTGAAATTATTGATGAGGCATTGTAGGAAGTTAAGGCAGCAATCTTCAGAGTACTGCAGGATCCCTTGGATTTAATTCAACCAGATTGGACCACCCAGCTGAGCCACACACTGGAGTGTTACAATGTGGTTGTCAAAGAAGAGGATGAGGACTTGAGGAACATTAAAATCCCAGAGACTGAAGGTCACTGCGAAGTTGAAGGACCACAAATTGAAAATCCAGATATCACCGATCCGCTAAAAACAAGACAAGTAAACATTGGAACAGAGGCGGAGCCGAAGTTTGCAAAGATTGGGGACTACTGGGATGACGCAACCGTAGATAAGGTCGCTGAATAGCTCTACGAATACCATGAATTTTTCCCTACGAAGTTCTCAGACCTAAAGGGGATAATATGGGACCTGGGAGTTATGAAAATTGCATTGAACCATATGTGAAGCCGATCAAGAAGAGGCCTTACCACCTCAATCCAAAGTATAAAGAAAGGGTCCGCTTAGAGTTGGATAAAATGCTTGCAGCGGGTATTATTGAACCAGTAGAAGAGTCTGATTGGGTGAGCCCAATAGTAGTTTAGGAAAAGAAGTAGAAGGATGAAATAAGGATATGCGTAGATCATAGGAAGTTGAATGATGCTTGCGTACGTGATCCCTTTCCAACTTCGTTCACTGATGAAGTGCTGGATAATGTAGGAGGATAGGAGGCATATTCGTTCACAGAAGGGTTCTCGGGGTACCATCAAATCAAGATCGTGTTGGGGGATAGAAGTAAGATGACCTTCACCATGGAGTGCGGGTGCTTCCAGTATACTGTAATGCTTTTTGGGTTGAATAACGTGCTAAAGATATTTTCGTGTGTGGTCATCACGATGTTTAAGGACTTCATTCACAAGTTTTTGGAGGTATACTGTAAGTGAACTATTCAAAAATCATGAGAAATTAGTCAGTTACGACTACCTCTCATGGAAATGGTCATACGTTTGAATGACTTACCTAACGCAGTTGAATCCCAAAATGATATCTAATATAATGCACTGCGTAATCCCCCATACTTAAATTGGATGATGTTTGGGCTGGTGAAACGCCATGTAGCTAGCCTATGGTTGATGCTAGATACATGCTGAAGGTATCATATCGCGCTCAATTTGAAGAAATGTTTGTTCCGTGTTCCCTTCGGAATATTGCTAGGCCATGTGCTGTGCAGACAAGGATTAATGGTCAACCCAACCAAGATAACAATTATAATTAATTTAGAAGCACCAAGATATGTGAAATAGTTGCACGCAACGCTGGGGCATAAAGGATACTATAGAAAATTCATCAAGAGTTATGCCCAGATTACTGCATCGATAGAGAAGTTGCTAAAGAAGGATGCTACATTCTGTTGGAATGAATAATGTCAGAAATGCTTAGATGTGTTAAAGGGGAAGATGGTCATTGCATCGATCCTAGTCTTCCTTGATTGGAAGAAGGAATTTCATGTGCATGTGGATGCGTCATGTATTGTGCTTGGGGAAGTACTGACGCAGGCCGGTGAGGGAGAGTTTGATCACCCTATAGCGTTTGCGAGTAGGAAGTTTTTTAAAGCTAAGAAGAATTATTCAACGATAGAGCGCGAAGATTTGGCTATGGTGTACGTGCTCCAGAAGTTCAGACACTACTTACTAGGTGGACACTTTAAGATGTATACAAACCATTCTTCATTTAAGTATTTGGTGAACAAGCTTGTGATGGGAGGGAAGATATGCAGATGGATGTTGATGTTTTAGGAATATGATCTCGAAGTTATTGTGAATCCAGGATGATTGAATGTTGGACCAAATCATCTGTCACGTATTCGAACAGGAGAGGAGGCCACTAATTTGGAGGAAGGACTACCTAACGCGCAACTCTTTGTAGTGCGTGTCACGGACAATCACTTTGCAGATATCATACACTTCCTGACGATGGGGATGGCTACGTAAGGGTATACTAGTCAACAAAAGAAGGAGTTGGTGGTTCACGTGGGAGACTTTTCTGTCATTGCAGGGAACTTATATAAAATGGGATAAGATAAAATGTTGTGACGTTATGTGCTTGAGTTTAAACGAAGCAGCATCCTCACTAAAGCTCATGGAGGAGCTGTGGGAGGAAATTATGCAGGAAAAGCAACAGCGCATAAGATTTTACGCGTTGGGTTATGGTGGTCGATGCTTCATAAGGATTCCAAGGCTTATTGTAAGGCATGTGATTCATGTCAGAGGATGGGAAGACCATCGTGGAGGGATGAGCTGCCTCTGAATCTGCAACTGTCATTACAACCATTTGATAAGTGGGCAATTGATTTTCTGGGACCAATTCAGCCTCCAAGAAAGAAGACAGGTGCTTGGTACATCATCACCACGATGGAGTATCTAACCAGATGGGTAGAGGCACAGCCTGTGAAGGACTGTATCGGGGCAACAACAGTAAAGTTCATCCCTGATTATGTACTAACTAGGTTTGGTTGCCCGAATATTTTGATGAGCGACCGCGGTATGCATTTCCTTAACGAGACGATCAGTGCATTGACAAAGGAATTCCAAATTTATCACTAAAAGAGTACGCCATATCACCTACAGGCTAATGGGATGGTGGAAGCATTTAGTAAAATATTGGAGAACGCGCTGACGAAATTATACAATGCACAAATAAATGACTGGGATGTGTGTGTGCCCGCGGTGCTATGGGCTAACAGGACGACTTGTAAAAAGTTGACTAGACAAATGTCTTTCAAGCTGGTTTATGGCATAGAAGTTGTGATGCTGATGGAGTACATTGTACCTAGTCTGCACATAGCAACATTTACAGGAATGGCGGATCGCGAAGCCCTGGAACAAAAGCTCATGCAGCTGACAGAGCTGGAAGAGGATATATTTTTGGTTGGATTCCATTATCACGTTCAAAAGTAGTGCAAAAATGCATGGCACGATAGGCACATCAAAATCCGCACCTTCAAGGTAAATGATTTAGTGTTATTATATGACAGAAATTTTGATAAATTTCCAAGAAAATTTCGGATGCATTGGCTGGGGCCCTATGTCATCATGGAGATTACCGATGGTGGAGCAGTTCAGTTGGTGAAGTTGAATGGAGAGCCATTTCCAGGGAAGGTAAATGGCAGCCGATTGAAGCCATACACCAGGGATCTGGCTAGATGACTATATGGTGGAAGAACAATCTTAGCACTCTAGGCAGCTAAAAGGAGACGCGAGACTATAAACTACACTGCTCGGGTTATAGAGCTGTGCGACTGGGGGACTGTGCGGAAAGAAGGAACGTCACAATATCAACAGAAGTGTGAAGGGAGTTGCACTATAGGTGAAGAGATCGTGAAGGGAAGCCAGAAAGTGACCGTTATGGTCATTGTTCATGACTTGAAAGTGGGAAAACGAATAAGTGGAGCGGGGGGGTGATATTTAAGTCAGAATTTAAGAGCGATATATTTGAACTACCACCAATATAGCATTTATGAGCGTATTTTGGGGGAAACGGTCGAATTCAAATTCAAATTTTCCTATAAATTATAGATGGCTGCCCAACGAAAAACACTTTGCATACTGAGAATTGAGGTGTTGATCTATGAGGCACGCATGAACCTTGAGAGTTTCGAGGCTTTCGTAGTGATTTTAGTGTTTGACAAGTTGCCCCATGCAACTTAGGATATTCTTACTAGCCTCATGTCGGCGCCCGTAGAAACTGAGAATGTTGGAGGATCCATGGCATCTGGGGGAGCTGCCCCTGAGATTGCAAGTGTAGAAGTACCCGCAGAAGTGCCAAAATTGCCGAGGTCGCCCAGGCTGAGGCCTACACCAACTAGAGAGGGTCATAAGACAAATAAGGACAAGCAGAAAGTGACACAGTCGGTAGTCGTCGAGAAAGCACCAAAAGAAAGAGAAGCCCACCGCGTAGGAGAAAGGCAAGGTGGTAGACCTAGAACCTGACGAGGACGTAGAAAAAATTGATATGGGCACAAAAGACATTGGCGTTGAGGGCATAGACCCTATCTCAAAGCTATCATAATACGTTCCTCCACGCCGAGGCAAGGTGAAGGTCTCGGAGGACCTAGATGAGGGCATATTTTTAGTCAACACATCGTTGCTGCCAGATAAGATCACGTTCGAAGGACCGCACCTAGCACGCGTCCCCCATTTGAAACTTAAGGATTAGGACCTGGTGGATACTGAGCGGTTCCCCTACTTCGCGAATGATACATTTATGCACCGTCTCTTCTATAAAGACTCTGGTGTGACTACACTGGAGTCGAGATAGTGGATTAAAGGGGTGGACAAGGCCAATTTGTTGAACCTGCTATGGGTTTCGCATTACAACCGCGCACCCATAACTTTGATACTGATAAAACAGTTGTTATGCTTGATACACAATGGGTGCCTATGATTAGGAGAATCGATACCGATCATAGATATGTTGATCCATAGGATCACATTGCTACCACACTCAAGGTTGAATCCGGCCAAAGCATTTGGTGGAAAGACGGGCGAGCGCAACCTCACCAAGAGAATGAAGGACAAGTTTAAAATTTCCAAGAAGCCGCATGGCTACTCAATTTCCAACATAACCGACCCCACTGTTAAGGTAGCCATCCAGATCTTGGTTGGGAAAATAATGAGGAAGTGTCACGCAGATGAAGTACCGACACCAGTTGTGTCATTAGTAGCTCAATGCGCAGAGGGCATACAATTCAACTGGGTGCACTACCTCTGCAGTGAGTTCCTCTCGAACTATAAAGAAGCACGAGACCAGAGTAAGACCTTCCATTATGCATGGCTTTTGTTATCAATCGTACTGGTCACATGGGAATTACCAGAGGACAGTCAGTTTCCTCCGATCGCATTAGATCTTCCAGAAGCAGCGAAGTTCGCTTCGCTCTGGGCCACAAAGTACCCCGAAAGGTTCAATAACAGTAAGATATTTTGGGCACATATGGAATCAAGCATCCGCGCCGTGATAAACTGCAAGTCACGGTTATCACCAACTGTCTTTGAGCAGTTGGCAGAATATGTGGAGTTCAAGGTGGACTTCCACTATGTCTCTATGCGGGCACGAAGGACCCTAATCAGAAATGGTATGATCTTCCATACCTAGCGACAGACAATGCAATCGTAGCGATGCTCAATCGCTGGCCATCAAACTGGTGTACAGCCTCAGATTTATCCGCGAGATCTAGCAAGTACAAAGGAAAGTAGAAGAAGGAAGAGGCCCGATTGAAGATGCATCAGTTGGCTGACAGGAGGAAAAAGGAAGTTGAGGAAAAATCTAAGGCAGAGAGCATTGCTAAGGAGCACGTGGAAGAGAAGGAATATGAGGAAGATCACGACTTTGACAGGAGTCAGAAGTCTCCTTCACTGCAGATAGAGGATGAAGAACAACAATAGGGACAGGGCGGTGCAGACCTGGAGACTACTCCATTCCGGGTTAAGCTCATTAGGGAGCAGGAAAAAGAAGGGTCGTGGAAGAAGTCCAAGGCTAGTAAATCATCACTCGAACCGATCACTCTGATGGAAGGTGATCTGAATGACATCAGGGACACAGTAAGGAATGCGATAGTGAAACTGCTGCAACAGTTTGAGCAGTAGCAAAAACAAGCCCCAGACGTCATTCAGACGGGTCTGCGCAAGCTGTAGATCCAGGCTACTCAGACAGGTGTAGGGCGGGGCAATGCGCCATCGACTAGTTTGGCACTGGGAACCTCATAAGCAACAGAAATGGTTTTCTCTATGGATCCCTGGGCCGTCGCACTGCCAGATGGAGCATTGACTGTAGAAGCGGAAGCTAGCAAGGTCATCGTCAGCGCTCTAAAAAGGGTTGGGTTGAACTTGGCCATGCTTCCAAGTGAAGCCCTTCACACCCTGCAGGATGGTGTGATCGCAGAACTTCGGGCCCAAGAACAGCGCGCGCTGAGCGTGATCAGCAAACAGAAGGTCAACAATGCACATATGTTTGTAGAGAAGACTTTCACGGTCAATATCCTTAAGAAGATTACAGAGAAGAATGAGTGAACCACAGTTGTGGTAGCTGAAGCATGCAGAACCGTTTCAGAGCTGCATATCTCAGAAGATGCATCTATCAACCCTAGAATTCGGAAGATCATTGCAAGCATGTACGATGCTGAGATAGAGCTCAATAAGGTTCATTTTAAGCTGAACCTTAAAATTACAAAGCTTGAGTTGAAGTCCCAGCC
This sequence comes from Pinus taeda, assembly GCA_000404065.3. Lineage (NCBI taxonomy): Eukaryota > Viridiplantae > Streptophyta > Pinopsida > Pinales > Pinaceae > Pinus > Pinus taeda. The sequence goes on along the minus strand of APFE031429366.1, from coordinate 52,733 downwards.
TTCGACTCCAGCTGAGGTCAAAGAGCAGCGTTAGGCCGCTATCAAGGAAGCAGTTACAACAGTTGATGTTGCAGTGAAGGACTGCATTGCGCTCCTCGAAAAATCACTCGAAGTAGTTACAAATCTGCAGGAAGATCCCAACCTACACAGATTAGAAACCGAGGTGAGGGAATTGCAGCAAAATTATTACAAGGTCAAAGCGATGACGCGCACCGTCGCCATCACACAGAGGTTAGCAAAGTTGCAAGAAGCAAAGGCACTAAAGGAATAGGAAGACACAACGCAACATAGGGAGGCAGTACTAAAGGCCAGATTAGGGCCTTGGCTAGATGAAGCCTATGTGCTCACAACCACCATTGAAGGAAATTTGATGAACCTACAGGCAACATAACAGCAAACAAGGCAAATAGCGTAGGACCAGCAACACAACAGTTGTTGGAACGGGTTAAGAAAGCAGCGACGCAGCGTGCCGCCGAAGTTGTAGTGGTACAGGTGGAGTTGGGATGTCTTCACGAAAACATCTCCATGCCAGCAGAGTGACTCGGGGATGAGTCACCATATTTCTACTGGGGGCCTGTTGGGAACAGGTCCCCTAGAGTCATTTTTGGGGTTAAAAGCCCAAGCTTTGGGGTAGAAAGCCCAAGTTTTGCATAAGAAGTGTAAAGTATCCACATTTTGTGGCCGCGGAGCATGAAGATGGAAAGATTCAATAAGGGTTTCCACCCTTAGTTTATGTAACTTGTGTTGGATTTAAGAGAGCCACCCATGGTCCATGGACCATGGGATTGTATAAAAAGGGAAGTCTTAGAAGAGTCTAAGGCAGTTTTTGGAAGTTCAGTTCGGTTGAGTCTTGTTAAGTTTTATGTAATGGGTTTGTGAGAGCTAAGAGTGAAGAGTCCTAGAGTAGGAAAGAGGCTCTGCAGCTGTGTGCACATAGGCCTAGGGTAGAAGTACGCAGCTTGAACATCAATAAAGAGAACTATTCTAGAAGTATCTATGTACGATCTGTTTTATTTCTACATATGATTATGTTATGATGAATACTGGGTTTATGTTTTAATTTTGTATTGATGCGTGAATCCATGTGTTTTGCTTTGTTATATGAACGCAAGTAAGAATATTTGTTTACGTGAAGATCATCTTAACACATATGAATTTATTCAATACTTAAGCTAATCTGGGTAAAAACAGAAGTAAAGAGTAATTATAGAGGCACTTTTTTTCAGGGTACGTGAAGGAAGACCATAGACCTTCACGGAGGTCTGAAGGATGAATAAGAGAAGTATATCGATAAGCCTTAAAAGGCTTATCGACCTGCGCAGAGGAAGGTTTAGGGCATAAAACGACATCACTACCGTCTCTGGGTCCAGAAACCTGGTTCCTGCACCCACCCATACTGCTTCGGGTGAGACTTCAATCCACACTCTGTGGATTGATACCAAAAGGGCTAGTAGTGTAGGGATTTGCTTGGCTAATTTAATGTTGAACGTCGGTTAGAGCCCATCAAGCCAACAATTTTTATATTTTCAGGGAGACAACCTCAAACTTGCCTTACAAAAGCTGGATGAAGAAGGAAATCAAAAGTCAGTCATCTTCTCGACTACACTGGGGATGAAGGAACAAAAGGAATTTTCATACAAACAATTCATTGAGATGTTTGTACATCCAACACTCAATCTCCTAAGCAGCAGGACAGAGCCAAGAATCAGTTAAGAAATTAGGAAAGTTTTGCATCTATCAGACGAAGTCCACACAGGGGATTGGTACCTTTATCAAAATTACACAGAGTTGAGGATATTTGGGTGTGAGCTTGCCCCATACAAGCTGCCAAAATTCCTCCCAATGAGGATTTTTGCTCTAGAATACATCGAGAAAATGCTCATTATGGATGAAATTCAATTTTTAGCTACCAAGAAGAAATCTCAATTCAAAATCAAAACTCAAATAGGGCCTTTCATTTGCAACAACAGGGCAGCAGGGGAAGAGGCAGATAAGTTACAGAAAGAGATGTAGTTCAGTCTTAGTTTCACCTATTCATATGATCCATTAGGGGTCATCTCCAAGTTAAAGGTAGAGAAAAAATCTACTATTTATTTTCACACAGCCAGACCAGAGATTGAAAAGTATAAAAACTAGCTAGTATGGACTGAGAACACTCTACAAGAGGTAGAGGAGAAGTTGGTGTCATCTTCAACAGTACAAAATCCTATCACAAAGGAGAAAACAACAAAGAGGAATAGAGAAGAAGAGTCACCTTCAATGATTAAGATTTCTAGTGAAGGCTTCAAAATCATTTACAGAAAGGTGGCCAAGTTACGTTCCAAACTAAGCCCTAACAAGGATTCAAAGCAAGAGAATATCATCACCACTAAAGGGCCACTTGTTTCCTCATTAGTGAGTGATCACACTACACTTTCTCCCACTACCTTGAGAACTTCACAAGATCAGCATCAAGTTATGCAGACCAGCACATCTACATTAGGGGAGACAGAAAAGAGTATATTTGACATTTTCAAGGAGATTAAAGTGAGAAATGAGGCCTTGAAAATCAACACATACAATTAGTTTTGGAAACAGACTTCCAGTTCTCAAAGCAGGTTGTTGTCAGCCTTTGTTTCAGAGAAAGGTAAAATGAAAATGGCATTCCTCCAAGCACAGACTCCCCAGCCCAAGGCAGCATCAGAGTACAAGAAGACATCACTTGAATTTGATGTGAAAGACATACATCCCATTGACCAAATGGAGATGCACAAGCAGATTGGGAAAATGATTTCATCTACTCTCACTAACACTACTATGAGTTTGTCTAAATTGCAGGTTACTTTAGACAATGTTCAATCACAATTGAAGATGGAGAATGTATCTACACTTGCCAAAGACACGAGGATAAAAGCTTTGGTGGACTTGGTGATCAAAGTGGGTTATGATCCTACAAATATCAATGTTGCAGAAGAGCTTGTGAGGAAAATTAATACATACATAGCGACATTAAGGAAGAAGTTGAAATTACTAGCCACAAAAGATCCTCTGGCCAAGGACATTGAAGAAACCAAGACACAAAAGACAGACATGATGAAGTTCATCATGGAGCAGAGTGCACAGTTGAAGCAAATGGAGACAGAGATGGAAAAGATAATCAAAGAAAAGGAGCAAGATGTCAAAATGGTTGTTGTCCCTTTAGAAGCACTCCCTATCACAACAATTCCTATAGCTACATCTTCTACAACAAACATAGGGGTTGTTGCAAATCAGTTGGCAGCTGCAATGCAGAATATGTCTCTCCAAACTGAAGAAATCAAAATATTGCAGGCTTAAGTCAATCTTTTACAATATCATAAGACAAACACTGAGACTTTCCATGCAGCAGAACTACAAAGAGCTCAAAACTAGATAGAGGTATGGAGGAAATCAGCAACTGAGTCCTCTATTGGCCACACACTGGCCCAGGTCAAGAAATTATATGAAACAACATCATTGAGGAAATGGATGAAATCTGGCCTTGTATCCAGATTATATTTGATCAGAAAGAATTGATGGAGAAAGCCAAGCAGGCTATTTCCACTATCAACACTGAATTGGGAGAAATGCCTACCACAACCAACTACATTATCAAATTTCTCAACTCTAATATCATATCTAAATTAGATGATTTGGGAGTAGATAACCGAACATAAACAATCTTAGAAGTAAAGAAATTTTTGACAAAGAAGGACTTGGCTATGCAGCTGACAGAGAAATGTTACACTTTGGAGGTAGCAGTTAACAGGTTTTTCACTAGAATAGAAGCATTAAATAAGAAGGGTATGCCTTCTTTGTTTGTGATCAATGACAAGTTGATGACCAGGGAAGACGATATGAAGAAGCTAAAAGACATTGCAAAGGATGTGGCCAAGTATTCCCACATTAAATGTGCTATGACAAGGAGAGATTTTTACGAAGTTATTAGCAACATGAGTTTCATCCATCATGAGATAAAGCACATTTTTGTAGTAAAACCCACATTAGATCGGTATACTGAGGTAGATGAGATCTACCACAAGGTAACAAAAATTGCCATTCCATATGAAGAGCGGTGGGATAAATTGTGTGAATTCCAGGATTAAAGAAAGGGCTAGTGCAACACCCAAATAGTGGCCACTCAGCAACTATTCTCCACCAAAGTAGTGCCATATGTCCAGATCACTTCGCCAAATTCACCTCTTTTGGTCCCATTATTTCATTTCTGTTAGTTTGAATTTAATAATAGAATGACATGTCAATAAGGCATTAATTGTAATATTTTTTTCAAATTATGTTTAAATACTTCATTCAGTCGAAGTATTGAGGGTCGGTTCTTGGTCATTGTAACTCTTTTTATCAAGCACTGTACTTTTTCCACGTTGTTGGAGCATCATTAACAAAAAGACTCTTCACATGATACTTGTGTTGTGATATACTTGTGATGTTTTTCTTAGTGTAATTGTGTTTCCATTGTATTGTATGTATGTTTATCATCTAAAATCTAATTGTAAAACAAGAGATGTGAAAAATAAGATATGTTATTCCGCACCTTATTTGGACTGCGTTTACAATCTGTATGTTTTTTTCTAAAGTCTGATTGAGAAATTCTTAAATGCTTTTCAATCATTACTGAATCACACCTTTTCTCCATTCCATAATTCAATTTAAATATCTAGTAAATGTAACTAGCTTGCCCTGTGATTACTCTTTTGAACTTTTGATGCAGCATCCAGCTTTATTTGACTCCATAGCCCAATGGAAAGAAAGTAATTTGATCAGATCAACCAACCAAACCAATCAAACAATTCAAACAAACAACCAAGCACAATCATAACTAACCTAAAATCAACTTTAAAACCAAGCTAAATCATAAAGAGAGATCCCTCTCTAAAGCTGGCAGGGCTAGATCCCAACTTCAAAAGTGTTTGATGTTGTCCAATATATTTACTCCTTGAACCTCAAAAATATAGAACGATAAAAGGGACAAATTAAATAAGAAAAGTTGGATAAATTTTTGGGCACAAAATTCTCAATATCTGACCTCAAAGATAGCAAGGAAGTTACAAACTACATCTCTCCCGAGACATTGAAAAGACCCAATCTCATTCCAAAGTCAAGAAAAAAATTTGGCTACAATTTCAAGCCTTCTCCAAGCAATTTGACCCCCAAAAATTAGATTGATGTTACATCACTTTTTCAAGAGGTCGAAAGCGCCATTCAAGAAAATCAAAGTTTGTTTTGCATCATCATCATCATCATCAACCACAAAGCAAGATCTCCTCAAGAAGACTGAGAACTCCATATTGCATCTTGTGGTTAATCAAATCCATGTAACACTAAAATCAAAAGCACCAATCATATATAACTCAGTAAGGCATTCCAGAAGGGTGACCTTCCAAATGAATTTCCTTGATACTCATCTATACATTTCTTATAAAAAAATTGAACTATGGAACTACAGGAAGAAAATAAGTGCAACACAAGAAATCTACATAATAGAGTTATGTTGTAGAGAAGTCCTGTAACCATCATGGTAGTAGAAAGGAGCCATAGTCAATCTATGAAGGAGTAGGTACCATCAAAAGAAAAATAAAAGAAAGTGAAATATTACAAGAAGGGCAGCAAAGAGATCTTTGTGAAGGAACCATGGCATCATGAGTAGGTATCCATGAGGTATGTATGATATTTCTATTATTGTTAAGGGTCCATCATAAAATATTGTAGGGTTGAAGTTATAACTCTAGGGTTTGTATTTTGAACTATGGATGACTCATAATAAACCCTAGTATTTAGAAACCCAAATATTAAAGTACTTGTTCCCTATGATGTGACTTCTAGGGTTTGATATGATTCTAGGGCATGGGATAAACCCTAGTATAATATGGGGTTTGAGCTTAAGAAACCATAGGATGACATATTTATTACATAGAAATCCTAGAAATATAACTTAACATCATGTTTTGGCATCATATTCTTTGCTTGGGGTACTTGTTAATTAATATTGCAGGTACAAGAAGTAAAGATGGATGGGCTAATCCTATGAGAAGCATGATGGATGGAGGGAACTATACAGACCCTTAGATCTTCAAACTCTATTCATGATGTAACTATAGAGCTATGGATAACAAGGAGAAGTAGAGTCTCTGCCATGGTTGAGGTATTACAATCAATAGAGTATGATGGGATGCATCACATTAAAAATGGCATCATAATAACATACGATTGGAGCAAGAGCTCATGTCATAAATATAGAAGGCTTGAAATATAGCAGAAGTAAAAAGTCTATTGCAATGATAATTAAAAGGAAGTAGAAGTTAGCAATCTCATTAGAAGCATAAGTAGTACTTATGGATAGAAGAAATTCATCTAGTATAGATCTCATCATACATCATTCAGAAGGATCATTTGCTAGATGAGGATGATCAGGATCCTCCATTGGAATCTTCATTAGAGGATTTACCTATTGGAAGAAGCAAGTGTCCTACCAAGAATTCTACCATGTATGGGATTCATGGGATAAGGGTATGATGATAGAGAAACGAAGCAAGTCAAGATTATTTAAGAAATTTCAATCTAGGAAGCTACTGAAGGAATTCTAGATGATCAAAAAGATCAAATGAGGTATGTAGGCATATATTTTATAAAATTTGAATCATGTCATATAGTTGCATGTAATATAGATAAATGATCTACCTCATGAGAATGATTAAGAGAAAGGGATATCCTCCTTTGAGAGGATGAATGAAGGCATTCTTCATATATTGACTAGATGAAATCAAAATAATAAGTCCTCATATGGAGTATGAGGTGGTTGACAAAAATAAAGGAGCTATAAATGGTAGTTCATGGGGAGAAATATGTGAAGAAAGTAAGGGAAGATCCTGAAAAATGAAACTATGCTAACATATAAATTGAAATCAACATTTTATTAATAGGAAAACTTACTGTGACATCTCCATGGAAAATATATGAAGACTCCGATGGAGCCTAGAAAATATGGAGACCCTTGACATTGTATATCTTGGAGATGTGTCAATATGTATGTAGGATGTTGATGTGGCAACAAGCATATGTCATGATTTAAGTCCATCATAAAGGTAATGTTAATTGGATGTTATTTTTTTTTTTTTAACAATATCTAGATGGGATAATACAGAGTTAGTGAAGGAATAGGTGTGGATGTCACCTACAACAGATACACATGTGCGAGGATGAAATATCATGAAGGAAACATGACATAGAGGAGGTAGTTGATGAGGCTCATCAATAGCTATATCATAAGGGTTACAATGCCATCCTCAAGATTTAAAATTATCCCTTTCTTACATTTATTTACAAATTTTGTTATATTATGCTTAATGTGAGGGGTAAAATATGTGTTGCTATGTCATGTGGCCTAATATTTTTTCTATGCAACAATTGTTGCAATTTTGAGACAATTTGAATGCAAGAGCTCAGAGTAGACAAGAGGGAGATATTATAGGAGATTGTCCACCTCCTTAACTCCTTCAATCAGTCAAATATCACCACTTTATCTCTCATCAACTCGAGATCAATAGTAGCCAAGTAGGACATGGTCATTGAAAACCAAGGCAATGCAGTTTAACGAAGATCTAGATCCACCTCTGTCGAGTTTGGGAGGAAAACGTTTCTATTTTCTAGGGATCTATTGATAGCTACCCTTTTGTATAAATAAACATGCTAAGGAACTCATTAGGATCCTAACTTTTGTTGTATCTAAGAGGCTATTGAGCTCAAGAACTTGTGACTGCTATTTTTTATTATTATGTGATGTATTTGACATTTCTGCAATGATAATGAGAAGTTTCTTGTTGATCCATCTTTGAGTTAGTCAAGAGGGCTGAAGCTCTTGGGTTTGGGTCCAACCCCAATAGCTTAGGTCCCTCTTATGTATTGATATTTATTTCAACTTAGAATGTTTGATTAATTGTTGCATCTTAGTAGAATATAGTTCTTGAAAACTATGTGACTATGGCCTCTATCTCATCTCTCTCATGGGAGCATGATTAGAGGACTCCACCATCACGACCCAAAAACATTACGTGATTTCTTGTTTATGATTTCTTGGAAAAGTATACATTTTTTTATCTTTCTTTACATATGATTGTTGTAGCTCAGAAGTTAATTCATTGCATAGATCAGATTTCTTAGCATCAGTTAGATAGTTTCCAAATTCAACTCATATTTTCCACCATTGGTTGTAATATTTTGTAAATGAAAAGAAGAACATGTGCATGTGATTTTGTATGACTATTGGACCTATAGGCAAGGTATATTTTCACCATCTCCATCCAAGACTTCTCCACTCTCTTTTTATGAATTCCAACCGATGTTCTTGATCTCTATTTTTAGGTCACCATGAGCAACCTCCTAGTCCAAAACTAGCCTTCTTGAAGTGTTGAGCTTGTCTAGGGGTGTTGGTCACCTTCCACCCATCCACGACAACCTTCATCCATCTTTTCATCCCTTGATTCCATAACTCTTACCTTCCAAACCCTCTCATCACCCTTCATGTAGCATTTCACGACTTCCTATAGCAATACATGAATCCTATAGCAACTTCATGTAGCACACCTATAGTAGCCCTTTTTTCCCTTGTTTTGACCTGTAATGCCAGTGTAGCTTAGTATAGGAGTAGGTTAACCCCCCAGATTGGACTCTATGATCAAAGGTACCACCTAGGAAATTCCCTGCATTCCTTTTCTTTACTGCAGGAGAAAATAAAATTGGTTTCTTCATCACAGATTTGGAAATTAGGGCATGATCCAGGTTCGTGTGTGAACAAGGACCTTTCTAAGACTTTTACTTTCGTGATGTCTTAAAATTTCATTTTAAAATAACATTAATGAATACATATGCATGCAGAAAATAAGATGAACATAACAATCATCAGCACATGAAAACAAAATCCGTTGATAACGGAGTTCGTCCAGGAGGGACTACGTCTCCGGGCCCCGTGTCAAGATGGTGTAAGCCGCTGCATTAAATGTTGTCAATAAATATGATGTACACAAGAGATGATGTCTCAACCATAAAAGGAAGAATGCCCTCATGAAGGAGTGGCTCTAAGAGATGTTCCACAACTAGAACTCTCAATCAAAAGACTCCTATCAGTGTGACACAAAAACAAGCATGGTGTGCATCCCGCCAACATGGCACAAAAGGGATGTCAAAGCAAAACACATGCATGATGACAACAAGAGTATCCCAGCAACATACAACAAGGGATCTCAAAGCATAACATGAAGAGTTATGACAGCAAGTACATCATATAAAATATTTCGCATAACATGAAGCAAGAAATCATTAGAACATGGAATAAATAAGATCTTGCATCAATATCAATCAAGGATCCGTGCAGCATAATGTAAAAGAAGAAGTATATAAACAAATCATATACCTCACACCACAGGCCATCTGAAGAAGTGGATGCCTCACTACTGAAGCCGCTCAGACCATCGATCTCAAGGCAATGATCATATGAAGATGGCTACTTAGCACAAGAACGTGGACATCTGAAACATAATTGTTCAATAAAAGGTTGAAGCTCGCTGAATATCGATTTCATAGCATTGATTGCAACAAGAATCAATCACATATAATAATCGATCAAAATAAGCAGAATCAATCCAAAAAGAAGAATCGATCATAAAAGAGAAGAACTGCTCTAGACTTTCTCGTTCTGCAGCTCGCTGGCTATTTGGCTCTATAGCACTCTGGCTCACGTCACTGTTGCTTTGAGATCTGTCAAAACTTCAAATGCTCTCTGACTTTCATGCTTCTCTGTAGATTTGCAACTCTATTGATTTGAAGCGCTGCTCTGGCTTCATGCTTCTCTGTGTACTTAACTCTCGGGCCTCTCGCCACGCAGCCTCTCCACGCAACCTCTCAGGCCTCTGCCACACTACTCTCGCCCTCTATCACACATCATTTTTCCGCTCTCGGCTCTCTGCATCCATGCTCTTGGCACTCTAGCACAGGCTTTCGGGCTCTCGGGCACTCTCTAGCATGCAAGCTCTCTCTCGCTCCTTCAGCCTCAACTCTTTGTCACCCATCGTGTTTTATAACACGTTTGGGACAAGGTTGCTTCAAAATCAAAGGTCTATTGCTTAAGAATAGAAGTCATTTGTATAGAACAATCAGCGGGTGCAAAAACCTTAAAAGATGGATTTTTTATCGTTTTAAAGCGATAATACAAAAACCCGAAAAACACTTAAAAACATTGAAAAGTTCGAAAGTTCGGATTTCAAATTTTATAAAATCGGGCTTATAATGCCCATCGGGTTTGTGCCTAATCGCTTATAGCTATTGCTTCGGCCCGAGGTCCTTCCTTCGGCATCTACTGATGCCGATCATTCTGATCGCCGATATCGGCGATCGCTAATCGCATTTTCTGATATCCATGGGTCCTGGTCCTTGGCCTTTGGGTTCCACCGACCCGATCCGCCGATCCGACACTCCATCGTCGATTCCTAAGCACCAATATCGCCGATCGCTGCCTATATAGTACCGATATCGACCCTCGCCTTGCCTTCGATTGTGATTTGTCTTATAAAGGCTTAAATCCCATTTTTAAAGGAAAATCCTTATTTTCTTAAGGAACATAGCATCCTTCTTTTAGCAATAACTTCATCATCTGAACTCGGATTGAAGTTTCATTCGCGTCGTCATGATCAGGACGACAAGATCTACGTTATGGTCTTGTGTCAACATCATTCCAAACACTTTGATTTTTGAGCGTTTCCATGCCATGGTGTCTGAAGATCCACCTGGATCAAGGCATTACTTAATCTGCAAATGCGAAATAGATAGATGATGCATAAATTCTTCAGTTGTTAGTTAGTAGAATAACCTTTTGTTTTAAAGTGAATTTTATAGCTAGATGGTTGATTGCAATTAGTGTAGTTTCCTTTCTACAAGTAACATAATTCTTGTGTTCTTCCATGGATTGATTCATTAGCATTTACAAGTTGACAACATTTACAAGTTAGAGTTTAAAGAATTTACTTTTTATACACTAGGACTAGCTTTTGAATTATGCTTTCAATAGTTAATATCCCCTAGTTTAGTAAAAGAATGGTTTGGGAGCCCTAATGATCAAATGACCTAGTTGAGGGTGGCATGAGTAGAATTCCATATACTTTGTATATAACATTGTCACCTCGAAGTTTGCATGAACCCCAAGTTGATAAATAGAGTTGAGCCTCTCAGAGTTTCAACACTCTTGGTGCAATACCAGGCCTCACCACTTTTTGGCGCCATTTTCGAGGAGGTGTCTAGGTAGATGTTATTTATGCTTTTCTTTCTATTTTGTATTCAATTAAAAAAAATTCATATAAAAGAAAAAACGTTTTCTTTCATGCCTCATAGGAGTAGAGACACTCTAGGAAAATTCTTGCCAAACACCCCCACACCATCAAATAGTCAACCTTCTCTCTTCTTCGGTGACTGTCAACTTCCCTCTCTGACTACAGGGAAGTTAGAAGACCCCTTAGGTGAACAACTTGAGATATTTGCAGAACCTATTGGGGAAGAAGAAGAACCCATTCCAAATACCCACACCATAGATGAAAACATGAATGAGGAGGTGTTCCCTATCAAAGAAACTAATCGAGATAATAAAATGAAGAATATAAGCCCTACTACCCTTCCTCACTTCCATGGATTAACCTTTTAGGGCCCTGATACTTTTATTTGAGTTTGTTGTTGTCTGTAGAACTTATGACCATACTTCTCATGACCAGAAGCTAAATTTATTCCCATCTACCCTTAAGAAAGTAGCCTTGCACTGGTTTATGGGTCTACCTCGGGATAACATCACTACCTGGGCTAAGATGAAACAAGCCTTTAAAAAAAAGTACATGACCTATTATAGGTCCAAAGAAATCAAAGAGGAAATTGTTAAAATGACTCTTGGACCTGATGAATCCCTAGAAGACTATGAAGAAATATTCCATCTCAGTTATAGGAAGGCAATATGCACCCTTGATCATGAATCATTCAAGTTAGTCCTTATCCAAGGAATCGGAGAGGACATGTCAGAAACCCTCAACATGCTATCTGGGGGATTCATCTATCAATTACCCTAAGAAGATATCAAAACAGTGTTCAAAAACCATTCTAGGGCTACTAGGAAGAAGGGTAGGGCTAGTCAAGCTTTGGTCAGTTCCTCTCCCTCCACAACATTCATCAAGAATGAAATTGAAGACATGTTGGAGGACTTTAAATGTGAAATTTTGCATACCTTTTCTTTGCAAATGGATACCATGCAGATCAAGAGGTGACAATATGAAGCGCATAGAGCCTTATAAACACAAATTACAGGGGATCGTTATCTAATTTTAGAACGACAAAACTTAGAACCGGATTGCAAACTAAGCGACTCTACCACCTTGGCTTCAGACTCTGAAGAATTCAACATTGCCATGCAAATTAGGTAGACCAGCTTGACATGACATTTCTGACGAGACCTCTAAACTAATTACTATGACAACTTTCCCTATGCATACTCAATCATGTTAATCTTGTCGTTGACTGAGTTGGACCTCACTCAGATGATGCAATAATGAAAAAGGAAAGGTGGAGTTGATGGTTAATTATGTTATCATGATGGAAGATGCTTGGGAATTGATTATTTCTATAATGGGAAAGATTTAACGGGATTCTGGGCTAACAGCATAATTATTGTATAATTATTATGGAAAGGAATCTTAACACGTGTGACTCCCCCCGACCACAATCAGTTGCGGTGTGGTGGAATAACCTCCACAACTGGGAAAGACTTGGCGGGAATTTTATGTGGAAATGTAAAGAACTGACTGTCCAGAGAAAAAAAAATGACTAACGTGACTAATGACGATACAACTAAATGACTCCTACCTACTCTTACCTACTCCTACATATGGTCTTCTTTCAAAGATCCATCAATTATGAGTAACATTTTTTCATTTGTGGAAAGGTTTCAAGTGTGCACCATTCACCCAACATGGTAGAAATGCCCCGTCTAGTTGCATAAGCTTAACAACTCTTAAATCCCTTACTTCCACAACAACGAACTGTCCTAACCAATGCATTTGTAGATCTCTCGGAAACTTCAAGAATTTTTTGTCGTACAATAGAACATGCCCTCCGACTATGAATGAATTCCTCTTAATATTTCAGTCATGCCATGCCTTCTACCTTTGCTTCTCGACCCTTTCATGGAAATCTACCATAAACCTTTTTTCATCAAGATTTGATAGTTCATGTAGCCTTTGTTGATTTGATTCCTCCTCTTTCATATGAGTATCCAGGCTATGAAAAGGATGGAAATAGAAAATTCAACCGGTATCACAACTTCTCGCCCATACATAAGTTGGAAAGGTGTATGCTTGTGTAACCGCTTAACATTTATGTGGTGTTCCCATAGAGTCATTGTCATTCTCCCATCCCAATCATCCTGGTTGACTGATCATATCTTAGTCAAACCCTTATCTAATATCTTATTGAAGCATCTACGATACCATTAGCCTGAGGGTGATACAAGTTTCTTTTGTGGTGTTGTATCATGAAGTTTTAAAGTAAGGAGGCAATTGTCTCATTTATGAAGTGGGTCCCCTAATCACTAGTGAGAATCCTAGGGCACCCAAAGATGGATATGATATTCTCAAATATTAATCTAGTGGAAGTATCCACTATACAGTCTATTACCAGTGTTGTTTCTTCCCATTTAGTGAGGTACTCTGTTACGGTGATTATATACTTGGCATGAGAGTGACGCGCCGATAGATTGATAGGCCCTATAAATTCGACCACCCATTTCTCAAATATTTGCAGTGCATGTACTAGTTACAATGGAAGTTCATCTTGGTGTGATGGCCTCCCAACCCTTTGGCAAACATCGCAGCCTCTGGAATATTCCTTCGCATCTTTGAAAACCGTCGGCCACCAGAGTCCTATCTACAACACTTTCCTTGCAATAGCTTTTCCTCCAACATGGCCACCCACAACTCCTGAATGACATTCTCGTAATACATCGTGTCTGTCACGGTGAAGGATGCATCTGTGCAACACTTGATCAAGAACCAATTTATACATTTTACCCACAATCAATTGATAATCGACAACTCAGACGACCATATGTCTCCTTTGTGTGGTTGTGTACCCATCTGGACATTTGTCTGTAGCTAAAAAGGTCGTAATATCTTCTAGCTAACCTAGTACTGCTTCAATCCAGAATATATCGACATCTAGTAGTTGGTCATCTAGTGATCCTCCACTTTCTCATGATTCCAACCATTGGAGGTGATCAAGTCCCACATTTGATCAAACAAGATTAACATTTACATGAAAAGTGAATTCTTGGAATAACAATAGCCACGTACAAATAATGTCTAAATTTTGAAGTGAATATACCATCGTCGATGCCTCCCGCTCAGTTGTGTTATAGTTCTTTTATGTTGTGGACAATTTTTTGCTGGAAAAATAAATTGGGTGGCCGAGGCTCCCCTCCCCTCGTTGAGCGAGAACAACCACCATAGAAATGCCCGTTGCATCAATGTGGACATGGAGCTATTTGTTCAATTCGGGGTAGACTAGAATCGACACACTTACTATTTTTCTTTCAGTATGTTGCGTGCAACCTGGAATTCTTCCAACCACATGAATCACTCAACCATCATCAACAATTTCTCCATCAATGCAGTAATCAAGGCATAGTTGTGTAAAACATTGTGTAGTGCCTGGTATGTCCCAAGGTGGATCTGAGTTGTTTTACACTTGCGGGTGGGTACATATTCAATATCACCGTAACCTTGGTAGGATTTACGCATACTCCTTCTTTGCACAATATGTGGCCCAAAAGTGTGCCAAAAGGGACTGCAAACATGCACTTCTTCAAATTCAACGAGATATGCAACTGTCTACATCAATCAAACATGATCCTAAGTAGAATGGAGTGTTTCTTTAGTAGACTATAGACTGTTTAGTCATCCATATAGACTTCTAAGAACCCATGGATGTAATCTCTAAAGGAGGCAATTACAATTCTTGAGAACATTGTGGGTGCATTCTTAAGACTGAATGGCATAACATGTTAGGTGTAGGATCCCCATTATATAGTAAATGTAGTTTTCTTCTTATCCTCCTCAGCGATTATGACTTGGTGATAACCAGAGAATCCATATGTAAAAGAGGGCTTCATTCCCAACTACATTATCTAGAACTTCATCACTGAATGGTGTAGGAAATACGTCATGCACACAAGCATTCTTCAAAATGTGGTAGTCCACACAGACTTGTATCTTTGTAGCGTCTTTCTTATTTCATATCACAATTAGACTCACCCATTCTACCTCATCCACCAAAAATATAAGCCCTGATGCTAACATCTTGTCTATCTCTTTCTTCACTTTCTCCTTAAACATCGGGTTCAATTTGTATGGTCGATTCTTTACTGGATTTGCATATGGTTTTAGCACGATTTTCATTGCCCCTAGGTTCACCTTGATATCTTTCAGTTCCACAACTGATGAAGGGAACAAATCTTCATATTCTCTCAAGAATTCAAAAATATATTTTGTAATCTTCTCATCCCAATAATCTCCAATTGAGGCTAGCTTTGGTTTTTCATCGGTCCTGATGTTATGTTTTTGTAAATTTAGTGGGAGTAAGTGTGGATAATTGATTACAGTCACATCCTTGATGTCTCTTTCCCCTTCAGTTTCGTGGAATGACAGATGTCATAGTTCCTCTAGATCATCCTCATCTAGCTCCATGTCCACCTTCCCACATGACATTGCTTCATGATACCCAGACTCGCAGATATTCTCTAAGGTCTTATGATCTATGAAATCGTCCATTAATTGACCCTTTGCGAGTAGAATCCGCTTGATAGACTGCAATTCCTCAGTCAACCTCTTGTCATTGTCTGAGAAAGAAAATATGCTGACAAATTGATCAGCCAAACTATCCCAGTCCCCTATTTGTATCCTTATTTATTCTTGTACATACCAAGCTTTTGGAAAAGTTCCCAGGGTGTGTATAAAATCTTGCACCCTGTTATAGACATTTTTGGGCACTTCAACCCCAATCACAAATGTCCATAAACTAAGGGCTCTTAAGTCCCTAAAAGGGTTGCTTCACTGCCTAAAGGAACAAGGTCAACTGATACATCATCTCCCAGAAGTTCTCCACTGAAAACTGCTCATAAATGGTCAAAATTGGACCATACTGAAAGCTCCATGCAGAGGGTGTGATGCATATCACATTCCCAATGTACAGGGTGTGATGCATACTGTTTTTATCCTTTGTAGGGTGCGATGATCGGGAATGGACAAATGGCAGGGACAAACATGCGAGGTGGAAGATCATGGAATCTTCCAGAAGCTTCCCCTCTGACACTTGCCACTCCATTTTCTACCAGGGATGAGTAAGAGATCTTCATTCTCCAAGAGGAAGCAGGAACTATCAGCGAAATGACACTAATCAAGATCCCAAAACATGACTCACCTCTCTGTAATCATCTATATATGGATCCCTCATCACAGAGATCCAAAGGCTGGAATTTTGTAACTTATAGAGAAGTGTTGTTGGTATTCTGGTGTACATTCACAATGTTGGGTGATCTAGCTTTGATTGAGGTGAAGAAGGGCTTCTTAGCTGGAGGATGATGCTAGGTCAGAGCACATGGTTGTAATCTTCTTGCTACTTTTCATCTGAATAAAGCTATTCTTGTTTCCTTCCATATTCTTGTGTACTTGTTTATATATGCTTGTATATGGTTAATGCACATCTGATCCTACATTATTTATGAACTTAGATCCGAGTTTCTTGCATACTAGTATGTTGTTGTGATTCTACAGGTCCTTTTGAAGCTAAGCAGACAAAGAGCGAGCGGCAAAACTCTATCAAGAAGGAGAGGGAATCGAGCGCAAGACTCAGGTTGGCCCTCTTAGTTCTCCTCTCATCTATTTTCATAAAAGGAATGAATAGAGACTTTGATTGTTTGTTTCTAAGATAGCCACCCATCTTAGTGGGAATAGCAGCATCCATGTGGACACTATTCTCGTATAACAAAATGGCGACTCCGCTGGGGACCGACTAGATTACTTGTTAGCCTATCTATCCTTGTTTCTTTTATAAACATGCAGACGAAGCCTGAAGTCAAGCCAGCTAGCCTTCGAACTGCATTTTTCATACAAATGAAAAGTAGATCAATGGTGCTTCAGTCAATCTCCAGGTTTTTGTTTATAAATTAAACAATAGATCTGCAAGCAATCTAATTGCCCTAAGTGGTGGCTTTAGTAACCTCTTAAATCACCCCTGTGTTTTTACATACATTGATCTGTACTTATTCAGCTTAAACAACTGAACTAAACTGCAAACTGTGAGTGAAGTCTCATTCAAAGTCTCGCACTGTAACCATTGCACCCTGCCTTCAAGGCAGCCTGTATGCATCGCACTTCCCGAATGGAGTAGGTACACTGCATACTGAGTTCACTGTGTAACAGGTGTGATGGTCAGGGAGGATTGAATTTGCCCTCCGACTGTGGATTTTTCTCACTGTTTTCAGTCTTATTCAAGAGCTTTTGTTGTCTGTAATCATTGTGCTTCTGTGAATACCCCCTTCTCTATCATTATTCCACCTCCTCAGTGCAAAGAACTATAAACGTTTTTATGTATTGTGTGTCGTTTTAGTTCTCTTTTGCAAAAAGTAACATAGTCGAACTGGCATCTCTAGATCTGAAAGTGTTGTAGCTGTCGTTTTCAGTTTTAGAAAGCAATCCCATTGTCTTGTATAGTTGATTATACAATTACTATTGCATAAGATTTGATTTACTAGTTTTAAAGTGTCGAAAAGCAATTTCCATTTCAAAATCGCAAAGTGTCTCTCGTGCTTTCACTTCATTTTGAAAAAGAATTTTGTTGAGAACAGTCGCTTTAAAGGTAATTCAGTTTTGCACATAGTTTTCTTAGTGTCATTTACACATTAAGAGAGTTGAAAACCAATACATGCATGTGCATTTTCATCCTAAATGCTTGGCTTGATTTAGGACTGTGCATATTAGCGTGTGCTATGTGCTCTGTGAAGAAAAGATGCTTGACTTTCTTCCCCTTAGTAGCTAGGATTTTCATTGCTGAAAGAAGATAAAACGTCTGTTTATCATCTTAGACTGCATTTAGGAATTATACATACATCACTTGGTGAACCTGAAAGGCAAACTGCTAAGGAGGATCAACTTAAAATAAATCTCAATGAATCTAACAACACTTTGGAACTTAACACAACATCTAGAGGTCTAGGCTAGAGACGTATTCTAGCATCGTAAAGCCTGGTAACTGTTGCTTTCAGTGTTGGTTGGGTGATTCCTCCACTCTGAGATGATAAGTGCCAATACGAACTTGTGCTCCCACGTACCGTTGCGTATATATTGGGAGACCACTATAGGCTGCATCCTTTATCCTTAGGAAGCCGTGTCTGTCGCCCTATCAATCATAATGCACCAAACACAGCATTCGAGAAGACTAACTTCCATACCGTAAAAAGTATTCTGCAGTTTTACGATTGGTTTGGTAATCCTCTCTGCCTAGATCTCCAGAGAAGTCCATATTTCTCCTTTTCAGACTCCTTAAAGGAAAAGGTCCTCTAAGCGCTTGTCACTTCAAGCTCAATAAAAATTTAAGGCGACTAGAGTCATCTTTTGTTTTTTCTTGACTCTTTAAAATTGAAAAACAAGTTGTGTCCAAGCATCTAAAAATTTATTTTAAATCGGAATAACGTCACAAATTCCACCGTTGATCTTCAGGTTGAGAAAATCGAGTCTACCAACCAAGGATTTCCCCCTGAAGGAAATCCTAGTCCCTTCCTGTCTTGGGGAGATGTTGGTCCACCCCATATGGCCACTTTGTCACTTCCAGGATTGACAATTGGTTTGCCAGTTTGTCTCTTCTCTACCTCCATCGTTCAGAATCCCACAATTCCTGAACAATCTAACCAGCAACTAGACGACACTAGAGTTGCCTCCCAACCTTCTACTTCATCTGATTCTCCTTCTCCTCCTTCCTCTTCGCTTGAAAAAACTAATAAAGATAAAAGTCAAGTAACTGAGAAGAAGAAGAAGCAAAAAGAGAAGAAGGAAAAGAAGAAAAAGGAGCCAAAATCGAAAGAGAACAACAAAGTATCATCTAGCAAAAATCCACACACTGCACAGTCAAAACCTAAATCTCCTTGCATCATTTGCAATGGAGACCACTTTCACCGAGATTGTCCCTGTATCCCTCAGATCTTAAGGGACTGGTCTCCTCGTTTGCACCATCCGGTAGCATCAACCTCTGGCGATCATGTTGAATGCTCACTGTCAACCAGTGAAAGTGAAGCACATGGACAAAGAAGGAATCCTAAACTTCCTTGTAGGCTGTGTGAAGGTGATCACGCCTTCCACCATTGTCCCTTCCTTGAAGAGGCTAAAAGATTTTTAGATAATTGTCTGGTTTCACCGCTACGACTTCCTCCTGAATATCAAAAAATCTTGCCGAGTCCTCCACCGGTTGAAAATCTGGCTGGCCCATCCTTGTGGTTAGCCAAAGCACCTATCGTTGAAAATGAACCCTCGGAATCTATACCAGACGAAAGTCAAAGGGTCGATATGGTAGTTAACCCGGTATTACCTTCAGAGTGTTCATCTTTGAACGATACCGTCACTAAAGAGAAAGAGAACGACTCCGTTCAAATTCTTTTCATCAACACCAACTCCTATGAGCTTGGGGGAAATCCTCCCGTTCCTTTACCATAGGAAGGAAGTTCATCAGAGTCATATCCGGCTGTCTATTCCGTCCCACCACCAAGCAACCTAGTTGTTTCCTTCGACTGGAATCTAATAGGGAGACCCCATTTACCAGCCAGTGTACCATTCAAAATCATTGTACAAGCTTATAGAGTGGTCATGGTTGGTACCATCATTGATGAAGGGGCTTCTGTGAGTATCCTTTCCTCAACTACTTGGAAAGCGCTTGGTTCACCATCGCTTTTGCCTAAAATGAGAAATCTAACAGGCTTCGACAAGGGAACCAGTCAACCTTTTGGGATTCCTCCGAAATTGTGCCCATTACTCTTGAGAAGGAAAAATTGTTCACATGAACGTTATGGGTATTCAAAGGACCTTTAATTACAATCTTACTCCCTTGGACGCGACTATAATTTATTGCATGGGAGCCACGTCTCCCTCACTCTTTAGAGTAATGTGTTTTTGTTGACAACGAAGGCAGATGGTCACCTCGTGGACCAAATGTCCATTCCCTAGTCACACATCAACAATAGTCCAAATGCCATCCCTAAATGGTATTTTCACAAGAGCGCAATAAATGTCTCATCGATCTCTAGTCCATCCACCTGATGAGTGCGAGTGATTCAGGAAGATGTGACTGAAACCCAGGGGGCATGCACCCTGGTCTGTTTCAGCAGGAAAACCTTGGGTATAGAGTGGATTTCCATGAGGGATATATGATTATTCTGGCGAACCCGTCCTCACAGGAAAATGGGAACAGGCTGGGATAAGATACCTTCGTTAAAGTTATGTGAGTGGAGTATCTCTACGCCACTCCCCTTTGTCTATTTCGATAAACATCGCCGAGGGAGCATTTTTCTTGGTAACCTGGAAATTTTTCACTATACTTGGGGGCATGCAAACCTTTTGTAAGCAAGCGAGAAACAACCAACTAATGTTAGCTCCATGATTCTGCTGACTTTAATCACCTAGGTCAGGTGAGTGGTCGAAACCATTCATCTTTGCAAGGGCAATCTGCGCGCCGGCAAAGTAAAGGAAAAAATTTTCCTACCTAACCTTCGTGGTGATATTAGTATTTAAGTAGAGAGGTGTAGTTGGTCATTCCTAGCATGCATACAAGAGGCTTCGGGGAAAAGCTTGAGATATGTAAGCTCCTACAAAATAGCATCTCGAATGAGACATTTCTTATCATATGACTGGCGAGCAATGTTGTCGCAAGAGTTCAAGCTCGTTAAAAAATAAACTCTCCACAAGTAGTTTTAGCACATAGTTCAAGCTCGTTAAAAAATAAACATAAGTCATGAGCAAGTGTTTTCTTCTCCCCGCGTTTAAGCCTCATTAAAAAATAACAGGTAATAACCGTTGTGAAATGCCTTATCGCGCTTTTAGCCTTGGTCAATGTTCTCGCCATCACCTCCACTCTGTTTTAGCCGATCATTCACCCCCATATGATTGTTTATACCCCTTCGAGGAACATCTACGAAGAAGTGGATTCTGCTAGCCATCCCTTGTAACAAATGCCGTGAATTAGAGAATTCCAAATCTACCTGGAATCAACTGCTACCCGAAACCATCACATCGTTCCTCAAAAAATGGAGTCCTTTTTAAGCTCTTTTCAACCTGACTGAATATGAAAAGATTGGTCGAGCGATTGGCCTCTCCGGCTCATTAAAAGGCATCGGAAGTGTTATCCCTCCTCTAGATTTTAATCTTTTTGGACCTGAGGGATTATTACACAAAAATATCGAGCGCTTGTCTTCTTCGGCTCGTTAAAACTATCGAAAATTCATCCCTTTCGTATTATTTTACGCTTTTTCGGACTTAAGGGATTATACAACGAAAAAGAATCTTCGGAGTATTCTTTCCGTTTCTTTAAGACTCTCTAAAATTGAAAGAGACCAAGTTATCTTTGTCGTTAAACTCGTTAAAACTAAATAGCGAAAAACTCATCCAACAGGATGAGAACGAGTTTCACTGTCGCTAGACTCGCTAAAATATAGCGACAGGTTCGCCCGAAGGGCGGATTATTAGAACAAGCATATGTTATTCTTCCTCAAGCTTCACAAAATAAAGAGTATGGTCAACAATACTGGGGAAAATTGGGAACCAACAAAGAAAGACTTTATGGTATCAAGTCGGTCTTGAAACTACCTTTCCTCCACATCCCATGCCGGGTTGGGTTGTTCCATTCACTGGTCTTCACCATTGGTCCGTCACGCCATCCATCTTTGGGGTTAACGCTACCAATCCATCGTCAGTGTCACCGATATGTTCAAGAGAAGTCATTCAAACAATTCACCTGTGTCTTACCCACTGCAATACATTCATGCTTCATTCCTTCATGACCGCCACCTTGAACCCTGTATCGTCAGTTTGTTTTCACCTCCAAAATCATTTGCTTCGTTTCGTTTCGTTGATGTGGGATTCATTAAGGCCCTCCTGCGACGGGTTACTTCTTGTCGACATCAGCTCATTATCCAAGAAGTTGACTTAGGAACAACCCTTTCAGTACTTTGAAGCTTGCATGCCTCAATGGCAAGTTTCTCACTGTTGACGACAGGTTTACATCAATGGCCTTCGACCAAGAGATTTTGCATGGTGTTTGACGCCGAGTCCCTTTTCACACCACATGAATTGTACTGTAGTACCTTGAGGGTCATTGTCATTATTGGTGATTCCTCTCGCGCCTGTTAACAACTTACATCATTGGCTGGTAATCAGGCGATGTCTTTCCATGTTCAACTCCAGAACATTTTTCATATGGATCGACTTGTACTCCGAGTGAAGATTGAACGAGTTTTGAAGACCCCGGATCTAGTTTCATCCATCCGGGCTGTGATATATTCAGGAATATATAAACATCCAGTGTACATCATTGCCGAACAGATGATCATCCAAATCGAAGGATGATGTGTCCATATCATCAATCTGTCACACAGACGGTCGTCTGTCTTATGTACATGAAAATGAGTTTATAAAGCTGAGCATGGGAATGCCCACCTCAGCTAGATCATGAAAAACATGTTGTCAAAATAAGGTATTATATTGTATCTTATTACAGGTCGCCTCCCAGCTCAGAAAAACTTTGGATCCTCATAGTAAAGCTTCACTTCCTAAAAGGAACAAGGTCAAGTGATTACATCATCTCCCAGACGTTCTCCACTGAAAATTGCTCATAAATGGTCAAAACTGGACCATACTGAAAGCTCAGTGTAGAGGGTGCGATGCATACTATTTTGCTCCTCTGTAGGGTGCGATGGTCAGGAATGGACAAATGGCAGAGACAAAAATGCGAGGTGGAAGATCATGGAACCTTCCAGAAGCTTCCCCTCTCACACTTGCCACTCCATTTTTTGACTAGGGATGAGTAAGAGATCATCATTCTCCAAGTGGAAGTAGGAACTGTCAGAGAGAAGACACTAATCAAGATCCCAAAAGATGACTCACCTCTCTGTAATCATCTATATATGGATCCCTCATCATAGAGATCCAGAGGCTGGAATTTTGTATCTTATAGAGAAGTGCTGTTGGTATTCTGGTGTACATTCACAGTGTTGGGTGATCTAGTTTTGCTTGAGGTGAAGAAGGGCTTCTTAGCTGGAGGATGATGCTGGGTTAGAGCACATGGTTGTAATATTCTTGCTACTTTTCATCTGAATAAGGCTATTCTTGTTTCCTTCCATATTCTGGTGTACTTGTTTATATATGCTTGTATATGGTTAATGCACATCTGATCCTGCATTATTTATGAATTTAGATCCCTATTTCTTGCATAGTAGTATGTTGCTGTAATTCCACAGGTCCCTTTTGAAGCTGAGCAGACAAAGGAGAAGTGGAAAAACTCTATCAAGAAGGAGATGAAATCGAGCGCAAGACACAGGTTGGCCCTCTTGGTTCTCCTCTCATCTATTTTCATAAAAGGAATCAATAGTAGACTTTGATTGTTTGCTTCTAAGATAGCCACCCATCTTAGTGGGAATAGCAGCATCCATGTGGACACTATTCCCGTATAACACTACCCCAACTTAATTATGGTTCGGTTGAGGGAGGGCTAATAGGGGTCATGGTTTATTGGCCCATAATTAAAAAAATATATATTTTAATGCGATGGTTGTTGGGGGGTGGCGAGGTTGGTGGTCCGCCACCCAAAAATATATATATATATATTTTTTTTTATATAATAACAAACATTTTTTGAATTTGTCTAATATAGGGGATATTAGACAAATTAATGATCCAACAAATTCACCGAGAATCTGGTCCGAGTTGGCTGGAATTCGGTGGCCGGATTTTGTCTAAATTGTTGCCTCCTTAAGCCTACCCAGTCACCCAAGTCAACCCTGAACTTTGATTGCTCCTAAATTTTGCATACAGACTCAGTTTGACGAACCATTCACACCACCATGATCACGATGACGAGATATTCAACCTGAACCTAGTTCGATCATAATCCAATCACTTTGATTTTTTGACCCTTTCTGTGTCTTGCCTGTGTCTGGAGCCACCTGGATCAATCCTCCCCACTAAGGAGCTTTTGGTCCTCCAAAAGCATTTACACTCAGCACATTGTTTGTGTCCTTTTCAATCCATACTTTCAATCACCTACATGCAAAACTGGTACAACTTTTTCAATCATGCACACCACACATGACTCAATAACCCTTCCTTGCCAAGAGTTTATAGCACACACTCATTGGCCAAGGATTACATAAAAAGTAATCAATACCTCAACTACTAATAAGGAAAGGCCAAAATATCATCGTTGCGTTTTTAAGTGATGGGAAACACATCAAATCATTTTTACATTTACTTGCAACGTATGATTTACAATGGTGGCACTAACAAGCTACTACCACCTCTAAAAAAACCAACTTAATAGAGTGGACCACCGTGAATGGGGTGGATTTATTCGTTGAACATGTTCACCTTTCGACTCCTCTAGTGATGTTCCCAGAGCATGGATCATTGGACACGTGGTTTGTTGGTGTCCCTCTTTGTTGCAATGACTACAACGATTCTTTTTCCTCCAAACTTTCGGGGCTGCCTTGGGGTGCTTTCCCTTGGTGTTCCTCTGACAAGTGTACATGGGGCCCTCACTATCATTGGACTGTGAGGAAAGAATTTCATCGTTTGTCATTGGTTGGTTACTAGTTGTATTGGAGCTTTCTCCCATCTCCCTTCTGGCGTATCCGAGTCCTGCAAGACACGGCAATTCCTCAACTTCAATGGGGTTTACAATGCCTTGGCCTTTGATTCCGAGGCCCTTTCCCTGATACCCCATCTTCTTCAATAGTTTGGATCCAATCCCTATTGTATGTTTTTCAAAGGCAGCGAATTCATCATCATGAAAATAATATGAAATTGGAGAGTCACTTTTTACCTCTGGGTAGCGATGTTGTAGCTTTTCCAAGGCCTCATCCTTGGCTTGCAACTGGCGTAGTAATCTTTGTTTTTCTTCCCCATCCTCCTGTAGAAGCCTCCTTAGCTCAACATTCTCTAATTTTATCTCCTCAAGTTCTTGGAGTCCTACTGCGGGGAGTTCCCTTTTCATTATGTCCGTTGAAATCCTTGATTCATTGTCGGAATCAAACCCCAAATCTATGGGTCCTCTTGTCGTGATCCCAAGGGCTGCAAACATCGTTTCATTGCTGGAATCGGACCCCAAGTCAATGGGCCTACCTCGTATAAATCCCGCAGTTGTGACCTTCTCATCTTCCTCTGACTCAGAATCTTGGTTTTGTTGCACAGTGGTGGCGACCTTCTATTGCCCCTTCCTGTCATTCCTTTCAGGTCTCAGCTTAGGGTGCAGCTTCTAGCAATTTTCTTTATCATGCCTGTAAGAACTCTGGACACAACATATCTCCACAATGGTATGATATTTTCCACTTTGGGCCTAAGCCCTCATGGATTTGTTTTTGGGCTTTTTACTCCAAAAGGCCTCATACCAATGGACATATTTGTCCATCTTTATATACCCATGATCCTCCCCACTTCTAGTCAATGTGGGACTTTGGTTGTATACCCAACAATCCTCCCCTCGAACAAAGGACCATTAAGCCTCCCCTCAAACAATTATCCATCTGTCCACTCTCTATCAACTAGGATTCTCCGCTCCAATGCGTTGGAAGCACACGCCTTACATGGAGCACCACCTGCCTCGAGAGCTTGCTCTATCCCAGGTCAACTCCTCTTCACCGTGTTGGGACTAGGACACGTCCATGAAGAATCCAGAGCACACCGCCTGTCTAACCGAGCTCATCCACGGATCCTATCGTGATATTACGAGGGCCCACCACCTTCGTTCGACATTCCGAGGATTCATCCACTTGGCGAAGTTCGGGGGATGGCTCTAATACCACTTGTAAGAACTCTGGACACAACATATCTCCACAATGGTATGATATTTTCCACTTTGGGCCTAAGCCCTCATGGATTTTTTTTTGGGCTTTTTACTCCAAAAGGCCTCATACCAATGGAGATATTTGTCCATCTTTATATACCCATGATCCTCCCCACTTCTAGTCAATGTGGGACTTTGGTCGTATACCCAACAATGCCCCTTTTTCTCAAAATGTGTACAAGAGGGCTTTGCTCCCCTTCTCTTGGCTGCTGAGGTTCTCTTTGGGTGGTCATCTCGTTCATGTGTTCCCCTGTTTTCCAGGAGAATGGCCTTTACACTGGACGAGTCAATGGTAGTAGGTTCAAACATTAACAACGAATTTCTAATGTAACTATGTAATGATCCAATATACTTAGTTACCACTTCAAGTGAATCTAATGATATGCCCAAGTTTAGTGCTTTTTTCTAAATTCCTCGATAAAGCTTTGTATGTTTTGCCCCTTGCCTTGCCTTATGTACTGCCACTCCATTAAGGTTTTTTTCTTATAACCCAAGGGATAGAATTGATCTTTTAATGCAGACATAAAACTTGGCCACGAAGAACAAAGATTACCCATCCTCTTACCACTTCGCAATTTTCTCTCCCACCAGACGAGAGCGGTGTCGTTCAGCTAAAGGGAGGCCAACTGGATTTTTGCCTCATCCTCCTCGATCCACTGAACCCTGTAGTAAACTTTTCTTTGCCTAATCTAGTTGTTCAGTTTCTCTGCAGTACTTTCACCATTATACATAGGGAGATCAAATTTTACATTTAACTTAAAGAAAGGCTTTTTAGATATGTTTCCCGTATTCCTATGATCATGGTGAGAAGAAGAGGAAGAAGAACTTTCACTTGCTGGTAGAGAAGGAGGTGGATCTCCTCCATCATCTTCGTGCACTAAACCTTGTCCTTTTGGAGCTTTTTCCCCCACACTCTCAAGTTTTTCAAGTCTTGAGAACATCTTCTCAACACGATCTTCCATCATGTAGAAAGTCTTGCGGAAGTTTACCTCCTCTTCAATTGAACATTGTTCTCCTCACCCATGTTTCTCCTTTGATGCGCACGTCTTGCTTCAAGATCAAAAGAATTTAATTTGCCTTCACCTCTTCGCAACATGTTTCTTGTTAGCATGCAAACATGCAATTTCCATCCACAAAGTCTTGCTCTGATACCATTTGATCCCAAAAATCGTTTCCTTATGATGCATTAAAGAATTACATATTAAGCTTGCATTTTAACCATGAAATTACAAGTGCATAAAGAAGAGGAAGAGAATAATAGCAAGTCACGCATAGAAGACACAGGATGATATCGGAGTTTGTCCAGGAGGGACTACGTCTCCAGGCCCTACTCGAATTAGTCGGGAGGCCATGTTTTCATTAGATGGAAAAATAATGAAAGTAAATAAAAAGTTAAAATGACGACCTTATACCTCCAAAATTAAAGAAGCCCAAAAATTTCATATCTCTAATGGAGAAACGGAAAGCACCGTTGAGTTTGTGGCATCGAGAAATGTTGAAACCATATAAAATTTGTCGAAATATGACAAAGTGAAAATCTGGCCCCCTGGAGAAATTGCTCAGATCATGGTTCTGGCCCCCTCTCTGCACTTCTCATGGTTCCACCTAGATAGAAATGCATGCCCACTCCTTGGCCTCCTCCTAGTGCACTGTACAAAAGGGCTGATATACCTTTTCGTTGGCAGATTACCCAATGAGGGTCGTTGGGCGCAATGGCTAAAACGAAAAATTTGTTGAGAAGGGGTCGGGTGATCAAACCCCGCCCCTCCCATTTTTAATATGATGTTTACTTATTGTTTAAACTATGGGGTAGTGGGTCCACTATTTTGGTGGCCCATGCCCCTTTTCTCGCCGGCATTCGTTGTAAATATGGGAGGTGGAGACGGGGTTGACAACCAGTGCCCCCGCCATTAATATAAGGTTTTGATTGGGACTCCGAGGTGGCGGGGTCATGGCCGCCCACCCCAACTTAATTGTGGTTTGGTTGAGGGAGGGCCAGTGGGGTTCATGGCCTGTCAGCCCATAATTAAAAAAAAAAAAATTGATTTTAATGCGATGGTTGTTGGGGGGGGTGGCGAGGTTGGTGGCCCGCCACCCAATATATATATATATATATATATATATATATTATATATATATATATATATTATAATATATATATATATATATATATATATATATATATATATATAGATATATAATTTTTTTTTTTTTATATATATAACAAACATTTTTTTGAATTTGTCTAATATAGGGGATATTGGACAAATTAATGATCCAACAAATTTGCCCAGAATCTGGTCCGAGTTGGGCGAATTCCGGTGGCCATATTTTGTCCAAATTGCTACCTCCTTAAGCCTCCCTAATCACCCAAGTCAACCCTGAAATTTGACTGCTCCTAACTTTCGCATACGGACTCAGTTTGACAAACCGTTCACACCACCATGATCATGATGACGCGATCTTCAACATGAACCTAGTTTGAGAACAATCCAATCACTTTGATTTTTTTACCCTTTCCGAGTCATGCCTGTGTCTGGAGCCACTTGGATCAGATTTTCAATGAAAAAGAAGAAAATACACCCAAGGAGAAAACAAAGGAAACAAAGAAGGCCACTACAAAATAGAAGAAAACTCAAAAACAAACTCCTCTCTCATCTACCAAAAGGAGAAGCACAAGACTTAATAAAATGGTAAAGGATTCATCTCAACAATTCATGGAGTTTGTTAATCTGGAAGAGGAAGAGGAACCAGATGTTCCATCACCAGTTTTATCACCAATGTCATCACCAATTGATAATCCAGTGAGAAGAACACAAGAGATTGATCCAGTACAGTAGGAGATATATGACTGCATTGAGTCTCTAAAGAAAAAGGCTACAGGAAAAGTATCTTCTTCTTCAATTCAAGGAAACTAAATTCAGTTTAACAGTCCAAAAGAACCTCTAAATGTGAATACTTAGAAGCAAGAAATTTTTGAATTAGAGACACTGAATAGAAATCTAAATCAAGAACATGAGACATTAAAGGTTCTAAATTAGATTCAAAGAACCAAAAATGATAACATTATGTTGCATCTAGGTTTATGGTATGAAAAGAACAAAATGTTAAAGGAGAAGAACAAGTCTCTCAAGAGAAAGGACATAAGTTTGAAATGCAAAATTTTGATGAAGAAGCCCAAGATGGAAATTGCTAAGAAGAAGGTAAGGAAAACAAACTTGGATGTTTTAGCTCAAGGTTCTGAAGGAGTGTAGTGATAGAGAAAGACTACCAGTTTTGAATTTTTACATGAGGACATGCAATGACCTCCAAGTGTGGGAATGTTTAGCCTCATAATTTCTTATTTTTGACACCCTTTTACACCTATTTTACTCCCTTTTTATCATCATAATCACTCAATGGGCAACAAATCATAGAATCCATGGCATGGAAGGTATATAAAAGTCTTGTATTTCATAAGTTAATAATATTCTTTATTATTAATCTGATATTTGTTTTAGCTACCAAATTGGGATGATTTTGTAGCTAATGTCTAATTCTCCAACTAATTCCATTCTTTCATAGCTTCTAAGGTCCTAGCTGAAGCGAGAAATATATGGGAAGATAACAATCAATGCACTCTGCAATTCCTTACTACCTTCATGAACCAGATCGATCAAGAAAACTTCCAGTTACGTGGTCAAAGGCAAAATTCAACTATGTCAGCTATACATGCGAGCGAGGAACGATATATATGCTTAATGATTTGCTTTTTTAAATAGAAAATCGTTAGAGAATTTCATTACGATATCTTTCATAGTTAGTTTTGGTATTTTGTTAAGTGAATCTAGGCATGAAGCTCTGAACATTTAATGCTAAGTGCTTTATAAAAAGAAAAAACACGGTGATTTTATTATGTGACAGTGAGAATTAAAACTCTATTTTCAATTCAATTATAAATAATCCTTCTTATTTCGATGCATGGTTGATTGTTCAATTAGATCTCATGACCATATGTTTGTGGAGGGCCCCCTCTAGTAGTAAGGTTTGTAGGTTTTAACCCCATACAAAAATTACCTGCATACGAGTTCTAAAACACATAAAATAAACAATGCGATGGTACAACACATAAAACACATATACACAGAGATTTCCCCTGGATCCCAAAACTAGGACTACCAACTTCATTTTTCATTATGTTCCTTTCAATGTTATAATACATATTTATACATGCTGAAGCATTAGATACCATGGACCGAAAGCCATCGTGTCCAAAACCATGGACTGAAAACCATCGCGTCCAAAAAACATGTGCGAAAATCATGCACAAAACCATAGGTGGGTCCGCCCAACCTAACATAGGGTCCAAAACCAAAATTTTCTGAGGCGCTGCCCCAGACCCCACAAAGTGGGGTTACGAGTACCAGCAAACCCCCTGTGAACTCCCCCCCTCTAACCCCCGGTTAACTATGTAGGCTAGTCGTGGAAAGAATATAACACAACCCAACATTCTCCCACTTGTTGTTTTCTTTCCACAGGGGGCTGCAAGAGAGCTTAGTCATTTATCTAGCCCTGCAATGCCCATTGTTTCTCTACACTGGGAGAACTTATTAGAGCTCACAGATTTTGTCAATGCATCTGTAGTATTCTTCAAAGTGTCCACCTTTACCAGCAACACCCTTTTTTCTTCTATCATATCCCTCACAAAGTGATACTGAACATCAATGTGCTTTGCCTTTGAATGATATGCGGGGTTCTTTTCCAAGAAAAGTGCACTTTGGCTGTCACAGTCTATCCTTATAGCTTCCTGTACTGACCCCATACTTGAACACAATCTCTGCAACCAAACTGCTTCCTTTCTTGCATGAGTGGCTGCCATGTATTCTACCTCTGTAGTTGATAGTGCCACTACAGATTGTTTCT